>PVIH01024389.1:0-22840 GCA_004025045.1 Sigmodon hispidus | reverse complement strand
AATACTACTCAGCAGTAAGAAAAAATGATATCCTAAAATTCACAGGCAAATGGATGGATTTGGAGAATATCCTCCTGAGCGAGGTATCACAATCTCAGAAAGATAAGCAGGGGATGTACTCACTCATTAGTGGTCTCTAAACAAACAAACAAGAAAAAAAGCCAAGCATGCCCAAGCTGCAAACCACAACCACTGAACAGCTTGGGATCAGAAACACGCTGGACTGACCCTTTGGACCCCACTCCAACTATAGGAACACCTGACTCCCTCTTGAGGGAGGGGGGACAAAACTGGATTTGGCCAGGAGTGGAGACTAAACTAAGCATTATTGGGTCAGTGGAACCATGGGACTGTCTGCTCCCTGCCCAGGGAGGGGATGAGGAGTTATGGAGAAGAAATAATGACCCTATGTGGTGGGAGAGGGAAGGGAACTTGAATAAGGATATACAGGGATGGAAAAAAAATTCAGAGGGAAAGCTGAACACAAAGTAAATATATGTGTAGCAATCGTATTTGCATTATCACCCTTGATAAGTCATGCTTATGATTTTTATCTTCTTTATAGTTATTGTTAACTTTTCAGCATTTTAAATTCATTTTACTGTTTTTTTGATAAATAAAAAATAAATAAAGAAGAAAAAAATAAATTTTGCTTGAGAAAAGCAGCTGCAATTTAGATCATGAGGATGGTGATGAGTGATGGCTAATCTTAGTTGTTAACTTGATTGGCTCTGGAATCAACTAAGAGACATGCCTCTGTGAAGTCCTATAAGGGAATATCTAGGGTAGACACCAGAATGGAGAAGACTCTTCTCAGAATAGGCAGAACCCTCCTGCAGTTGCCCTGAGAGACAAAATTGTCACGGGAAAACAGTGCTGCCCATTGCCTACTTTTGCTTCTTGTGGTGAGCACATCTATCTCATCATAGCCCCTGTGCCATCCTTCACTGGCACTAAAGCCCAGCTTCAAGTTTCAACATGACCTCCTATTTGTGAGGTCTTTTTCTCATATTATCTTTCACAAGGCCAGTGACTCTCTAGTAGTCCTCCACACTTCCAGTCCCAGATTGGCAATGCCAAAGCAGCCAGACTGGGAGAATGAACAGCTACTGCATTTTCAGTCTCTCCAGTGTAAAGACAGCCACTTCTGGGTTATACAGCTCACACTGTGTAATTCCAAATCTACCAAAATCCTCTTTCTGATATTTCACTTTATTTCTACTGTTCCTCTAGAGAAATAGTTCTTAACCTGTGGGTTGTGACTCCTTAGGGGTCACATTTCAGATACCCTGTTTATCAGATATTTACATTATGATCAAAATGGTAGCAAAATTATAGTTCTGAAGTAGCAATGAAATAATTTTATGGTTGGTGGTCACCATTGCAAGAATTCCCGGCTGCAGCCACAGAGCACTTGTATAGAGGGCACCCCCATGAGGCCCAACAAGGCACCAGTAGAGCATGCCCTGAACAAAGGGCATGCCTTCAGGTGTACTTATGTAGATCTGTGCCCACACAATCTCTTTAAAGGAAATAACATGTGGAGGCTGACCCCTTCTCTGTCTCTTGCTTCCCCCTCCCTGCTTCCCAGTTTAATAAACTCTTTTGTGGCATCTGGTGGTGTGTCTTTTATCACGCTCAAAAAAACAATAACCATAACACAAGAAAATATAATAATGGCTGGCAGCATTTGGAAGGCTGAGAAACTACTGCTCTAGAGAATTCTGTTCTCTACAGAACAAAGACTAAAAATTGTATGGGATCATGTATATTCTCACCTTTCCAAAATTCGGACTTGAAATGAAAGATGCTGCCAGCTCTCTGTGATGCTCCAAAGAGGTACACTGATTATTTTGCCCTTGAGATTTGGACATGGAATGCTTCTAGGCCTAAGCTAGGGACATGAAAAAAGGTATAACTTGACTTACAAAGAGTCACTGGCCACACTTCAACATTTAAATGTCAGGAAAACCAGTAAAAGGTGACTAGAAAGCTCCTATAGAATGATAGTATTCAGTCCAGAATGTCTCCTCTACAATGACAGATGTTGGAGTGAATGACCAACTCTTGAACAATGACTCTCCCAGCAGAATTTCTCCTGAAAAAAGCAAGCCTTTGGGAAAGGGTGTAAGGCCTAAAGGGGCTCTCCAAGCCATTTTCTAGTTTTTCTAGTTATTTTACATTAATTTTAATGAGCCCAAGTGTTCACTAAGCCTCAGAACTCCATGAGAAATGAGAAGAATGACTGTAAATTTACTTCACAAAAGACAGACAGTAAGTTAAATATTTTTTTTCCATTATTAAGAATGACATTTGGAAAGTAAGATCTTGTTATATTTTATGCTGTGATATAACCTTACAAAAACTTAGAAAATCCTGTAATAAAATATTAAAATGAAGTGTTTGAAAGGTAAAAAGAAAATGATGTGAGAACTCTTCTGACAGAAAGAGCCAGCTTAAGCATGCTAGCTGAGAAAGAAGATTGAAATTCCAAAGGCTACATTAGATAGCAGCAGCAGGGATGAGTCATTTTCTTATTTCTTATTTCAGGTAAAGTCTGTTTGATGATTAAACTATTTTACCACTTTTTATATATAATTCAAAAACCTGCAACAATTCTCTGAAGGTTCAGGCAGGTATTTATTTTAAAATCAAAAAGGATTACAGGTTTCCAACTGTATAAGCAGTAATTCAGAAGAGGCATAGACTCAGAGTATAGTGGGGATATATAGCATCTGCTGAATGTGACAATACCCTACCCCTAGACAAGCATTTCAGAGCAAGTGTTGAAAGAACAAAACAAAAACAAAAACAAATCAAAACAAAAAGTCCACCCCCAAACTATTACCACCAACAAAACCCTTCCTGAGTAAGAGTAGCCAGTTCTGTAATTTAATTCTGTACTTAGGCACGTCTGGAATTTCAGGAGGAAGAGAAAAAAAACAAACAACAAAAAACTTCATATGTTCTTTAAATTAGTTTTCTTTTTTTATTATGAATAAAGTCACATTTTCTATCTATGTATATCCTTATACAAGGTCCCTTCCCCCTTCCAGCCCCTCCAGTCACTCTCTCTTCTCCACATCTCCCCATCTCCTCCCCAACAAGGGCAGGAGGTCCCAAGGTACCAGTATGGCTTAGTTCTGCATCCACTCCCGGCAGATCCAGTTTCCTCACCCCAATATCAAGACCGAGTCAGGTGTTCCTCTAGAGGGAGTGGCATCCAAGGTGGTTAAGATCCTAAGCTGTTCAGTGGTTGTGGTTTGCATCTTTGCTTTTTACTTTTTTGTTTAGAGTCTACTAATGAGTGAGTACATCACCTGCTTATCTTTCTGGGTTTGTGATACCTTGCACAGGAGAATATTCTCCAAATGCATCCATTTGCCTGCAAATCTTAGGATATCATTTTTTCTTACTGTTGTCCATTGTGTAGATGTACCACAGTTTGTTAATCCATTCTTCAGCTGAGGAGCATCTATGTTGTTTCCAGGTTCTTGCTATTACGAATATTGCTGCTATGAACATAGTTGAGCTAAAGCCTTTGGAATGTGAATGTGCATCTTTAGGGTATACACCCAGAAGTGATACTGCTGAATCCTTGGGGAGATTGAGTCTGACTTTTCTGAGAAACCACCATACTGCATTCTAGAGAACAATACTCAACTTCATCTGGAATAACAGGAAAGCCAGGATTGCCAAAACAATTTTGCTCAAGAATCTCAAGAGGCATCACCATCCCCGACTGCAAGTTATACTTTAGAGCTACAGTAATAAAAACAGCCTGGTACTGGCATAAAAACAGACTTGTAGATCAATGGAATTGAATTGAGGATCCAGGTATTAACCAAAAAAACCTATGAACACCTGATCTTCGACAAAGAGGCCCAAAATATTCAATGGATAAAAGATTGTATCTTTTAACAAATGTTGTTGGCTTAGCTGGTTGGTAGTGTGTAGAAAAATGCAATTAGATCCAATCCTGTCACCCCGCACAAAATTCAAATCCAAGTGGATCAAAGACCTTAACATAAACCCAGTCACTTTAAACTTGATAGAAAAGAAAGTGGGGAATACCCACAGTCATCACACACACTTGACATCACAGCTATGTCTTCCCTGCTGTGTTGGAATATACTTTCAGTTAGGTTTCAGACCTAGGTCAAATGCCTAAGGTGCTTATTTAACATATGAAAACTGATGCTAGCCTTCAAATTCTTTCTGCAATCCCTCAGTGCTTACTTGTTAGAAGGCCTTCTTGGGTGACATACCTTGCTTTAGCCCCCCAACTCTTCAACCCAAGGGGCTGGGGCTGTTTTCCCCTATATAATCCCAAGATTTTGGTTACCCACTTTCTTTGTATCTTTGGGCCTCTTGGCTACTGCATCTCATCCGCCTCTCTACCCTCTCCTTTTCTCTTTCCCTCCCATCTGTCTTCACAAGGTTCAGTGACGTGTCCACTCTGGACTCTCCCAGATGTCTCTCTCCCTGTTTCTAAGAATGCTCTCCTGTTTTTCTACAATAAACCTTCCCTTTCATCATACCCAGGAAGTTATGTTTTCTATTGTTTTCCTTTTTATTTCTTTTTCCATTCACTTTTAAACTAGACACAAAAAACAGATTTTTTTTTTTTGTGACAAACATAATCAGTGGACATGACGGTAGTTTATTATCTCTAAAGATTTAAATCACCCACAAAACAACAATGATGATTGACATTAGGTTCCTCTTAGAAAAATTACCACGCTATTGCCAGTTAGTAGACAAATTCCTCTGAGTATTATTTGTTGATCAACCATTCTCTGCTGAGAAACCTAAGAGGCTCAAATTATCTACGTTGTTAAATAAAAAAGCCAAGGCTCAGAGACTTTTTTAGAACCTGTTTCAAAGTTATTCATTCGAGTTGCAATCTCTAATCTATATTTCCAACTTTATACTGTGTTTCACTGTATCATAATTGACCCCTCCCTCTTTTTTCTCTTGTCAGTATTGGGGTTGAGATCCAGAGTATCACAAATGCCAGACAAGAGCTCTACCATGGAGCTTCAGCCTCATCTGCAATAGCATCATTTCAAAGACAATCTAGCAGGTAAGTTTAGCTCTTACAGAAATACTTCCTCACTGTGGTGCCTTGAAGCTTACAACTTTCAATTGCTACAGTTCATATCTTAATGTCAGAGCCTATGTGTTGTCTCAATGGTATTAGAGGGTAGTTTTCTTCATAGTATATTTTTATTCTATCATTAGGTGATAATGTCTTTGTCAAGTGGCTCAGGAAGGCTTATCACTTTCTATGTTATGGAAAGTAGGGCTTAGACACTTTTACCTGAAGGTCACTGGTTTAAGCATACCAATTCACTCATTCTTCGTTGCAAAAAAAGACAGAAAATGAAGCTTTTATTATGAACATCCTGGAGACTAGATAAAACCAGTATTAGGATGAGATAGTATTATTATGGGAAATTAAGTTAGTAATTAGAATTTTTCAAAAACCCTCCTAAGAACTTTCATATAACAGAGCCTACTTGCTTCCTTTTAGCAAACATTCTAACGTCCTAAGGATGCTGAACTCATCCACCTTGGGACTTCTTGCCCATTTTGGGGAGGGGATGAAAGGATGGCGAGGAGGGAGGCTGAGGGCTGACCACAGGGGTTGGGAGAGGGAAGGGAGAGGGAGCAATGGGATACATGAATAAAAAAAGACTTTATTTTATAAATAAATTTTTTTAAAAAGAGGCAATGGAAATTAACAATGCCTACATATTGGTAGCATCATGTTAGGGTTTCTATTGCAGCAAAGAAACACCTTGACCAAAAAGCATGTTGGGGAGAAAAGAGTTTATTTGGTTTATATTTCCAGGTCACAGACCATCATTGGAGAAAGCCAGGACAGAAACTCAGGAAGGGTTGACAGCTAGAGGCAGCAGCTGATGCAGAAGCCTTGGAAGAGTGCTGCTTACTGGTTTGTATCCACTGACTTGCTCTGCCTGCTTTCCTATAGAAGTCAGGACTACCAGCCCAATGACCACACACCCACCCCCATTACTCATAATGAATAATAGGTCATACCCCATTATGCAATAATTGAGAAAACTCCTTACTGCTGGATCTCAAGGAGGCATTTCTTCATCTAAGGCTCCTTCCTATTTGAAGACTCTGGCTGTGTGAAGTTGACACACAAAACTAACCTGTTGTTAAAAACAAGTCTGTCTATCCCAGGCTTCTGCTGTAACTACCATCTCATTTACCATCTCAAGCTTTATTATTAATGGTGAGAAAAGAAAGGAAAGAATGAAACAAACATTTTTCTTCCATGAATTAAATTGAAAATTGTATAACGTTTCTGGCCCGGACTTTCCTGTATATCCCAGAGGTTTGGACCCACTTGCAGCCCCACTGCCACTTAGGGATAATCACTCAGATGCTTGTGTTAATCTTATGCTGATTGGCCTAGGGCCCAGGCATAACTCCTTTATCCGAACTCAACCCATCTTGTTCAACTGTGCTGCTTGGTACCTTTTCTCAAAGCAGCATTTTAACTTCTTTTCTCTGCATCTCCTGGAAGTTCTGGCAACTCTTTGGCATCTGTCTGGCATATATGCTCTGCTTTGAGTTTTTTTCCACTCCGGTAGCTATGCCCACACTTCTTTTTAACTTCAGCCAGTCAGCTTTTTATTAAACCCATAGGTAGGACAATTATTTAAAATGTAACCCATAATTCCACTTCAGAAGATAGATAAATATCTATTTATACTCCATAGAATGTTTTTTATTATTTTTTAAAATTTATTATACATACTCACCACAGTTTCTCCTTCTTTCTCTCCTCTCATTTTCTTACCCAACCTCTTATACCCGTACCCATCCACTCTTCCTCTATCTTCATTCAGAAAGAGGTAGGCCTCCCATGGGAGTCAACACATTATGACACATCAAATTGAGGCAGGACCAGCTTGGGGACTGGGTTTCCAAAGGCTAGCTCAAGCATAAGAACAGGTCATTATCCTACTGCTAAGAGCCCCCAAAACAGATCAAGCAACATAACTCATACATGCATTGAGTCTAGGTCAGTCTCTTGCAGGCTCCCTAGCTGATGACTGAGAGTTCATGAGCTCCCATAAGTTCAGGTTAGCTGTCTCTGTGGGTCCCCTCATTATGACCTTGGCCCCTAGCTCTTACAAACCTTCCTCTCTTTCTTCATCTGGACTCTCAGAGCTTGACCCTGTGCCTAGTTGTGGGTCTCTGGATCTGTTTCCATCAATAACTAGATGAAGGCTCTATAATGACAATTAAGGTAGTCACCAATCTGATTATAGGAGCAGACCAGCTTTGGCACCTTCTTCACTATTACTAGGAGTCTTAGCTGGGGTCACCCTTGTGGATTCCTAGGAGTTTTCTTGGTACTGGATTTCTCCCTAATAGCAAAATGCTCTCCCCATTGAGATATCTCTGTCATTATTCTTCCCATCTGTCGTTCCCCTAATCTACCCAATCATATCCCTCATGTTCCCAAACTGGTACCCCCCTATTCCTGCTACCACTTTACCCAGCAGATCTCTTTTTTTTTCCTTCCCAGGGACATCCACACATATCTCCTTGGACTCTCCTTGATATCTAGCTTTTCTTGGCCTGTCACATGAATTCAGATTGTAAGGAAAGAGACTCAGAGCGAAATATCAGGGAAAGGCCAAAATATCAGAGAGAGGAAACACTACAGTCAGTTCTCACCCAGCTATCTTCCAACTTCCTGAGCCTTGCTCCTAGTCACTTCTTCCTCTGCTGATTTTCTATGAGGTGTTAAATACCCTTCTCAGCTGTATCCCACCCAGGTTAGGATTAAAGGTGTGAGCTACTGTATTTTATAGCTAGCCTTGAACTCAATGTGAAGTTCTGCCTCTGGAGTTATGGGATTAAGGGCATAGGTTACCACTCCTTTAATCCATGTGCTGGGATTAAAAGTGAATCCTAGCTGTTTGTCCTTGTACTCAAGGATCAAGAAATTTCTGAGCTGTCTGCTTGTGTTTTGACTGTGTGTTAATCTCTCGAATATTTCAGATTTTATTAAATATGTAGCATATTGCCACATGGGCCTGTGGATTGCAGCCTGGTTGTCCTTTACTTTACAGCTAATATCTACTTATGATTAAGAACCTACTGTGTTTGTCTTTCTTGGTCTGGGTTACCTTGTTCAGTATAATTTTTTTTCTAGTTTCATCCATTTGCCTGTAAATTTCATATCATTGTTTTTTTTTTTCTGCTAAGTAATTCTCAGTTGTGTAAATGTAACATGTTTCCTTTATCATTCTTCAGTTGAGGGGCATTTAGGTTGTTTCTAAGTTCTGGCAATTATGAATAATGCTGCTGTAAAGACAGTAGAGCAAGTGTCTTTGTGGTATGTTTGAGCATCCTTTAGGCATATGCCCAAGATTGGTATAGCTGAGTCTTGAGGTAGATTGATCCGGAAATTTCTGAGAAACTGTCATACAAATTTCCAAGTGACTATACAGGTCTGCACACCCACCAGCAGTGGAGGAACATTCCTCTTATTCTACATTCTCTGCAACATAGGCTGTCATTAACGTTTTTGATCTTAGCTCTTGTAACAGTTGTATGGTAATATGTCAGAGTCATTTTGATTTTCATTTCCCTGATTGCTAAGGAGTTTGAACATTTTTAAAAATTGTACCTGGTGTTAGTTTTTTGTGTGTGGGAGAGACATACACACATATACTGCCAGGTGCCCATGAGAATTTATTTCAGGAAATTCAGATACCCAGAGAAGGGAGGGAGAGGGAGGGAGAGAGAGAGAGAGAGAGAGAGAGAGAGAGAGAGAGAGAGAGAGAGAGAGAGAGAGAGAGAGAGAGAGAGAAGAGCCATGTGTTGTTTCCTTTTAAGAGGGCAGGTGGGTAAAGATTCACACAGCCATACCTGGGGGTGCGCTCTGCAGACACCATGCTAGGTCCACTGAATGCCTTGCACTGCATGGTGTGTCTGGAACACACACTTGGGCCATTTGAAATTCTTCTGTTGAGAATTTTCTGTTTAAATCTGTATCACATTTTAAAATTAAATTACTTGGTATTTTGGTGTCTAATTTTTTGAGTTCTTTAGATATATTTTGGACATTAGCTCTCTGTAAGATATGGAGTTGGTAAAGATCTTTTCTCATTTTATAAGCTGCCTTTATGCCTTATTGATAATATCCTTTGCCTCATAGAAGATTTTCAGTTTCAAGAGGTCCCATTTATTTACTGACAATCTCAGTGATGGTGCTATTGGTGTTATAGTCAGGAAATTATCTTCTGTGTCTATTCACTCATGGCCATTTCCCACTTTCTTTTCTATCAAGTAACTGGATTTATGTTAAGGTATTTGATTCACTTGGACTTGAGTTTTGTGAAAGGTGATAGTATGGATCTATTTGTATTTTCTATATGCTACCACCTAGTTATGCTGACACCACTTATTGAAGACACTTTTCTTCCATTGTATAATCTTGACTACTTGTAAAAAATTATGTGTTCACATGTGTGTGGATATACATCATCAAGATCTTGGATTTGGTTCTATCGATCCATCTGTCTGCTTTTAACCCAATACCACATTGCTTTTACTATTATAGCTGTATAGTAGAATTGAAGTTAGGGATAGTTATACCACTGGAAGTTCCTATATTACATATGATTGTTTTAGCTGTCATGGGTTTTTGTTTGTTTCTTAATATGAAGTTGAGTATTTTTTTTTGAGGTCTGTGAAGAATTATGTTGGAATTTTGATGGGAATTGCATTGAATCTGTAGATTGCTTTTGGTAAGATTGCCATTTTTATGTATCAATCCATGCATATGTATAACAAAAATTCTAGTGCTATTTAATGAAAACTTAGAGCCAGATATTGGGGGAAAGCTGTAATATCAGAGAAAAGAAACAGACCACAGTCAATTCTCACCTAAGCAACTTCTTAGGGTAAAAAGCTATTTTTAATAGTCCTCTGACTGGCTAGTTGCCTCTATAGAATATCTCATTGTCTGTCTATGCCTGCCTTAAATGTCTTCTTTGCCTGATTGTTTCACTTTCAGGTTCAACTCTGCATCATAATTCTAGTGTTAGGATTAAAGGTGTCAATTACTACTATTTGGTTGTTAGGCCTTGAACTTACAGAAACACAGAAAGATCGCTGTCTTTTGAGTTTTTGAGTTAAGGGTGTATGTCACCACTCAGTCAGTCCCACGTTGTAATTAAAGGCTTGAGTTACAACTTTGTCATCCCTGTGCTGGGATTAAAGGCATAAATAATGCTCTATGATACTCATGTAGGTAATTCTGTTCTCTGATATTCCAGGCTTATTTTATTTAACATAACATATCAAAACATATTCGCTTTTGTGTCAAAAATAAAAAGGTTATAACTAACATAAAAATTATATACACAAGGTACAAAAATTATATAAAATATATGCAAACAATAATTATATAAGTAATGTCTAGTCTGTTAACAATTGACAAATTCAAAGAAAATATTCCATTTACACTATTTTGTGAGCCCATAGGATTGTACCTAACTCAATTTCTATCTAACTTGTATTACTAACTAAAAACTATCTTTTGATGTCTCTCAAACTTATGCATAAGTTAGTAACAATAGAATAGTCTCTTAATTTTACTTATTCTTCTGTCCCATATCAGGTGGCTTTTTTAATAAACAGAGATTTTGCATTTTCTTTTAACAAGCCAGCTTAGGTTTAGAGAAAAAGAGAGCCACATTCCAATTGCAAAGCCAGCTTTAAATCATAATTAAACTGGGACTTCAACTTCTCTTACAAACAAAGACATATAGATGTTAAACAATGAAATTTTACCTTGTAGAGTATACGGGTACTAATAGGTCCAATATTTCTTTGCTTGTATATTTTTCTGGATAGCCTTTTCTTCTGCTTTAAACATCTAGAGGTCTTTTAACTTCCTGAAGATGAATATTTCTAATTTTCTGTAAGACAAAAACAAAATCTAGCCCCACCATTTGCTTTTCTTATAAGTTAAGGAATTGTCACATGGGTGAATGAGCCATTATTTTTCATTTTTATGAAGTTTCTCTGATTCAAATCAAGTTTTTATTAATTTTGATGGTCTCCATAGCTTTTCTTCACTTGCAGAAACAAAAGCAAAACCCTTCCCCAATCCTAAATTTGGAGAAGTTCCCTGTCTAATTTTAATTTGTGGTTTCTCCTGAGTTTTTTTCAATAGATTTTCTATCATCCAGAGCAACATTTTTTTTTTTTTAATAGGCATTATGTTCTGTAATTGCTCTGGGAAGTGGTTTCTTCCAAGATGATATATAAGACTGAACTGAATTTGTTATGAGGGCTTCGGGAATTTCAAAAACTCCCTTACCTTGTCTGTCCCTAGTTGATCTGCACTCATTAGTCTAACGCTTTCCTTTGCCACATCTTCTGCATAGTCTAGAAGGGAGAAGTATTGTTTTTTTTTGAGATTATTCCTAACAAAGATACTTGTTCTGGGAATGCCTTGTTTACAATTTCTTTTTATGTGACTTTGCCTTCCACAATGGTAACATTTAATATTTTATTTTCTCTTATACTTCTAGAAATAACCTCTCTTACCCAGTTATCCTTACAGTCATAGGGTTCTAAATTAGTTGCATTGTGAATCCAATCCTCCAAGGTTGCTGATCTTGCTTTTAATGGTCTAATTATTATTAGTTTTTTACTTGCAAGTTAGCATTTTCAAAATCCAGGGATTCAATTATTATTCATCTAACTTCTAAATCTGGAAGTTACTGTTGCAGTTAATCTCTGCAACCATTTTGTTTACTGCTGCAGTTAATCTCTGCAAAACATTCATAAAAGTGTTTTGGGGGGTGCTTTGAATTACTTTTGTGAAGGATTTGGATTTCTTTCCTGTTTCTACAATGCTATCCCATGCATTTAATGCTGCCATTTGACATAAATCCAGGGTGAACTCATCATATAGTGATTGCTTTTCTGTATCAATATAATCTCTCTTCCTAGGAAGTTGGTCTTGGGAAATTTCTGTATCTCTATTTCTCTGTTCTATTGTTTTAACCTCCTCTTTCCACCATGTCTTGCACTATAAAAGAGGACTGGACTCCAAAACAGCAATAACCATATCTATCCCATCTTTAAGAATAATTCAGTTACATGTTAAACAAGAATTTAACATTTGTATTACAAATAGTAAGTACATGCCATATGTGACAACTGCTTCCTTGACGCTCTTTAATTCCAACATTTCTGAATTTGTTAATTTGGTATCTGTTGTTATGTCCCCTTTCTATTTCTGATTATGTTAAGTTAAATATTCTCTCTCTGCCTTTTGGTTAGTTTGGATAAGGGATTGTCTATCTTGTTTGTTTCTCAAAGAACCAAGTCTTTGTTTCATTGATTCTCTGCATTGTTTTTTTCTATATTATTGAATTTATTCCTCAGTTTGATTATTTCCTGCCATTTACTCCTCCTTAGTGAGTTTGCTTGTTTTTTTTTTTTTCTAGAGCTTTTAAGTGTGATCTTAAGTCACTAGTGTGAAATTTCTTCAAATCTTTTATGTGGGCACTTAGTGATATGAACTTTTCTCTTAGCACTGTTTTCATAGTATCCCATAAGTTTGAGGATGATGTGCATTCATTTTCATTGAATTTAGAAAATCTTTATTTTTTTCTTATTTCTTCTTTGATCCATCACTAATTCAGCTGAGTAGTGTTCAGTTTTCATTAGTTTGAAGGTTTTATGTAGTTTTTGGTGTTGTTGAAGTCTAACTTTAACCCAGAGTGATTTGAAAAGATATAGTTATTACAATTTTTTTAAATCTGTTTAGATTTTCTTTGTGAGCAAGGGTCTGGTAAATTTTAGAAAAAAATTCATAAAGTGTTGGGAAGAATGTATATACTTTTGTGTTTGGGTGAAATGTTTTGTATATGTCAACTAACATTTGAGTCATAACATTGGTTTGTTCTGTTGTTTCTCTATTAAATTTCTGTCTGGCAAACCTGTCTATTGGTGAGAATGGGGTGTTGAAGTCTTCCACTATTAATGTGTGGGGATAGCTACAACAGCTTGCTATCTAGTTCCATTTGATTTAATTTTTTTTTTTTTTTTTACCTGATTCTGAGGTAATTTCTGTCTTTAAAGTTGAGGCGTGTTTCTTGTATGTAGCAGAAAGTTGGATCCTGTGTTTGTATTCATCCTGTTAGTCTGTGCCATTTTATTGGTGAATTGAATTTATTGATATTAAGAGATGTGAATGCCTGGTGATTGTTAATTTCTGTTATTTTTTGGTTGTGGTGGTGGTGATTGTGTGTGTGTCTTTTCTTCTGGTATTGCTAATGTGCAATTACCTATTGCCTGTATTTTTGTGTATGTAGCTAACTTCTGTGGATTGAATTTTTCCTTTTAGTAATTTCTGTAGGGTTGGCTTTGTGGATAGGTACTATTTAAATCTGGTTTTATTGTGAAATATTGATATTCCTCCATCTACAGTAATTGGAAGTTGTGCTGGGCTGGCATTCATAGTCTCTTAGTCTCTGCCAAACATCTATCAAGGACATTCTGTCTTTTAGGGTCTTTTTTGAGTAGTTGGGTGTCATACTTCAGTCTGCATTTATATGTTACTTGGCCTTTTCCCTTTGCAGTTCTTAATATTCTTTTTGTATTCTGTATGTTTAATGTATTGATTATTATGTGGCAAGGGGATCTTTTGGTTTAGTTGTTTAGTGTTCTGTAAGCTTTTTGTATCTTTATAAGCATGTTCTTCTTTTAGGTTGGGAAAGTTTTCTTCTATGATTTTTTTGAATATAATTTTTTTCTTTAATCTGGGGTTCTTCTCTTTCTTCTATTCTTATTATTTTTAAGTCTGGTCCTTTCATGGTGTCAAAGGTTTCCTAGATGTTTTATGTTATGAATTTATTGAATTTAACAATTTTCTTTAACCTATCAATCTATTTCTTCTGTTGTTATTCAACACCTGAAATTTTCTCCTCCATCTCTTATATTCTGTTGGTGAGACTTGCCCTTTTTACTGTTTAATGTATTCTTACACTGGAATATACTCACCTATTCTTCCTACTGACTATGGATGCAATGCAAGCTGACTTACATCTCAGCTGCCATGTCTTTTCCACTAAGACAGAGTCTACCTCTCAGACTGTGAGCCCAAACCAAAAGCTTTCTATAGTAAATTAGGTTGTACCACACAATTCGTCTCAGCAATAAGAAAAGCAACTAGACGTAGTCTGTACTTCTTAGCTGAAGATTTATTTTTTGCTTATATATTTTTCAATAAAGATCAGAGATCAAAACCTCTTCTTCATCTCTGTAGGCTTAGAAAATCTATGGTACAAGTGGTACAGGATCTTGCCCTTGGTATGAAATTATTGGCTGATTAGAATGTAGCCTGAATAGAGGATCACTACTTTTGTTGATCGGAAAATATCTAATAGGTAATTCCTTGTTTCTACAGTTGAGAAATCTGTGCCTCAGGCCTGTCATGGATTTGCTTGTATCTTCTCCTCCATCTTCCCTTAAAATTAGTGGAACCTGATGAGTATAAGCAAAGATACTTCCTAGGCAATAGCTAGCACTCTGGTAATACAAGGTCTTTTAATGAGCTTGCTGATCTGGCTAATTCAGTAGACTCATTCTCCGTAATAAGAACTTTTCCTGCTGAGCTGCCAGACTCTTTCTCTCTGGCAGATAGGGCAGAGGGAGATCTGAACTAGCCAACCTCTCACTGGGGTTGGAGTAGGATGATGAGTGTCAAAGACCCAGCACCCCCAGCCACCTTGGGGAATCACATACTGAGTTGGAAGTCTTGTTGAAGCAAGAACTCACTTTATTGCCTCAGTCTGGGACTTATATAGAGTATGAGAAGGGGGTGGGAGTCTTGGGATGGAGTAGGTGGAGAAAAAGGGCCAATAATATTTTACCATGTTAGCAGTGGATAGGCAGAGGTGGTCTTAGATCAGGCTATGCTGAGTCACTTACACATGGAGTATATGGCCAGAGACAGGTTGCCAAACTCTAGGAAGGCTTAGGAATTTACACTGGGCCTCAACCCCATGGCCTCAGAAGGGCCCAACACTGAGTGAGCCATAGCTCCACTCCTGAATTTTAGAAATTGTTGTGTACTTTGAATATAATTATATTAAGGGCTTTGGAAGGGTAAATTTAACTTTTTATTACCAAATAAAGGGGGAAAAGCCTGACCAAATAGCAGCACACACCAAGCGTTTTACTTGTAATGGGCTCTTTCTCTCAAACAAAACTCATATATCAGCAAGAATTTTTATGTGATGTTATTAAAACAGGAGAAACCCTGAAATAACTTTTGCTGTCTCTATATTGTACCATAAAATCACAAATATAGGACTTTGCAATAAAAGACAACATAATTCTACCTTTTATTAATTTCATAAATTCATGGAAAAAAGATTATCCATCATGCTAAATTTTGTATTGGTTTTCTTCTGCATGTCTCAAGACCTGTCTATTCTGATCCACTGATTTATTGTATCTAGCTCCAAGCACTTTGCAACATATGTTCTAACGGACATACACTATTCACTTCTAATTATTCTAACAAGGTCTGGTAAAGAGTCAGGAAACTTTAATGTGAATCAGGGATTGGAAAGTTACCCATGTGCTTAGTTGCTTCAAGATCCTACTGTCATTTTGAGTTATATGTTGAAATGTGAGCTAAAATAAATGTGTCCTTCTTCAAGTTGATCTAGTTTTTATAGTATCTGGAAAAGAAAGTAAATGTTTTAAAAATAAAATTGGAAAATTTATTTTTTCTTTCCTCTCTTTATTTCCTTCTCTTCCTCGCCTCCCTTCTTTGTCAACTTACTTTGTAGCTAGGATGGCCTCAAACTTGTGATCCTCAGGACTTAGCCTCCTGTGTCCTGATACTGTATGTAATTACCACATCAGGTTCCCTTTTCTATTTTGATTTACTTAAGAAATTATTCTCCAGAAATTTGAAAAATCAGGCAGTAGAAAAGAATATTATTTTTAAACAAAAAGAAACAGTGTTATGCATCTTTGGGGGAGAGAGTTCTTGAATATAAGTACTTTCTTTCTGAATTATCAGGACAACCTGTTCACCACTTTGCAAACACACAGGAATCTCCACCTGGCTTAGAGAAATATTCTGAATTTTTTTTCCTGAAAGATATAATCTCTTCTCCAGTAACTTTCAGAAGTCACTAGAAGAGGAAAAAAACATTAAAATAATGTTAGCTTGATTTAGGTATTATGATGTTTTGGAAACATCTACAAACTGGAGACAAAGAATTTATTTTATGTGAAGGTGATGGCACTAGCCCAGATGTGTCCAATTCTGTTAAAGATAGGGTCTCCCCAAAAGAAATAGGGCACTAAAAATGTCACTGCTTTCTATGGCTACTACTTGATTCATCAGCAACAGGTGACGTAGTATTTCTGATTAAGAAATCATTTAAAATAATTTTCAAAAAGCAAGAACATGTCAAGCGTGTCAGGTTCTTGATGGAGGAACTCTTCAGCTTAATAATGATGAGATGGACAGCAGTTGGAGACCTGAGCATCTTGCTTGCGCAGCTGGATGGCACACAGAATTACCATCTGTGCTTCTGTTAAAAATAAAATAAACCAATATATGGTCCCCCACATAGGAGACTCTCTTTGGCAAAAGTCTCTATGTGCTTTGGGAATTCAGTTACTCTAAACAAGATAATCTATAGGAAAGGAGAGTTGTAATCGAGTACCTGAACTAAAATTGCAAAGATGAGTAGCTGAGAAAGGGAATAAAGCAGACAGCACTTTACATTGTCATTTCTCCTGGCAGCAGGAACTCTCAAACACCATCATGCATTTCTCCAGTTTGGCTTATTGAGGAAGTTCCAGTCATGCACAGAAAATATGTATTAGTGAACATTTTTTTGGGGGGGGGGTAAATTTTTTGTCAAGTCTTGTAGAACTTTGGGAATTTACTTGACTGGAATAAAGAGGGAATAAAGAAAGGACAGACAATGAAAAAACAACAGAAACACATACAGAAAAGCTAGAATCAGGTGGGCTGTGCACTGTGATAGAGATACACCATAAACAACATCATCTAAGGAACAGGGTGTTTATTTTATACATCTGAATCAGAGTAGTGGGTTTATTGTATTTAGCTAAATAAGGAGGCAGATTTAAGCTTATAGCTGATCAAAGAAGTGGGTTTAACTAACCTCAATAAGAGGGCTCTGTAGGGGAGCATTCTTGGGTTGCAGACATCCTGTGGTTGATAGTTTCTGCATACATTTAAACCAGAAGTAGGCTTTGTGAATTTCCAGATCCAGACCTGGGGAAGAATTTGTCCCATATGTCTGAGACTTTGAGATCCTTGATATCATTGTACAATGTAAACAATCACATTCACTCAGAGCCTCTTCTGCTTTTACATATTTTTATGTGTATATGTGTTTGCATGAGATCAGACCTTGTGCATGAAGGAGCCTTGCAATGTTTAGAAAGAGAGTCACATCTCCTGGAGCTGACATTATAGATAGTTGTCAGTTGACCAACATAGTGCTAGGAAAAAAAAATTGGTCCTCTGGAAAAACAGCAAGCACTCTTAACATCTGAACCATTTCTCTAGCCTGAATCTCTGAGACTATTGTTCAAAACTCTAATTTGTCATTTACTAGGTCATGGATAGTTTTGTTATAAATATCTATAGTTAACTGTGCCCAACTCATGGTCACATGTGGCTTAGAAAACCTATAAATTTGTTTTTGCACAAAATTGTAAACTTGCTTAAACATTATGAGATTGTGTGTGTGTGTGTGTGTGTGTGTGTGTGTATGTTTGCGTATGTGTGTGATTTTTTTCCATAACTGAATGTCAATATTCACCAGGGTAGACTTTGTAAATGACAACTTTGCCTGGCAATGTCAAATGACTCAACATGCTGGAGTGCTGTGCATATTCTGAATGCTGCATTCCCTGGGTCATAATTAGGATAATTTTTAATTATAAAAATGGCTTTGTTGATTTTTAATAGTCAAGAAAGATGACTCAGTGATTAAGAGTGCATATAGTTCTTCTAGAATACCCAAGTTTGAGTCCCACTGCCCATACTGGAAAACCCAGAACTATTTTCTGACCTGTAAAAGTATCTGCATAAATAGACAGAAACATACACAAAAAAATAGGCAAGTGAACAATAAAAATCTTAGTTATTTGTTTCTTTGATTTTCTCAATGACAATTGGGAAATGGCCTTTAAGTTCTGTACAATACATGGGCTTTCACAAAGACAAGAACTTACATTATTTCTTAATGTGTATACTAAGAGCTGCTACTGTGAGACTGCTGTGAATATTGCACTTTCATCAGGTCAAAATCATTGTTATCATGGCAGGAAGTATGGTAGCATGAAGCAGAAATGGTGCTGGAGAGTTCTACATCCTCATCAGCAGGCAGCAAGAAGCTAGAGACATTGGGCCTGGCTTGAGCATTTGAAAACTTAAGACTCACCTCCAGGAAAATTTTCCCCTAATAAGGCTACACTTACTCCAACAAACCCATACCTTATAATCCTTTCAAATAATGCCACTCCTTATGAGCCTATTGGGACCTTTTACATTTAAACCACCATAGTCATCTTAGTTCAATGGAAAAAGTTATGACTTTAGTTTTTAATGTCAAATATTAAGGCGTCTTCTACCTGCTATAGATATATATAGAAAAAATGACCACTGTTCATTTTGTATAACATAATTTAGAATACTGAAAGCTAGGTGTTTTATTTCTTTGTAAATTACTCAGCAAGAACTATCAATAGACTTGCTTGCCTAAATCTTACTGTCGATCTTATGATAGGGCTGACCATCTTTTATTTATTTATTTATTCATTTATTATGAATAAAGTCACATTTTCTATTCGTGTATATCCTTATTCAAGGTCCCTTTCCCCTTCCACCCCCTCAGATCACTCTCTCTTCTCCACATCTCCCCATCTCCTCCTGAGCATGGGCAGGAGGTCCCAAGGTCCCAATATTGCTCAGTTCAAGGGCTGATCATCTTTACTATGCTTTCAAAAATTTTCATATTCCTTTTTAAGTTTAGACCAGGTTTTGACTTTCATTCACTTTCAGTTGTAAAGTATTTTTGATCATTCTTTTTATATAATTTTCTTTCCTTCCTTCTTTAATTATTTCTTTCCTCTTCTCTTTTTTATGTCTGCTATTTATAACATAATTTATTTCCACTCAACTACTTTATTCACATGTCCTAACAAATTTGCCTCAAGGTTCTTTGGTAGCACATAAAGTCTTTTGAATGGCACCAGGATTTTCAGAACTTATTGTTTCTTCTACATTTTTTGGAATCTGGGTGTAAACTACATCAGCATTTCTGGTTTTCTCAGATATCATGATGTTACTTCATTTTAGTTATAACATGATGTAAACTGCTTTCCTAAAATTAAAATCTCTCTTAATTACTTTATGATTATATATATTTTTAAATTTGTTGACTAATTTTATTGCTTTGGCTTAAATACAGAAAAAATTTATTGAGATTTGTGTTTTCTTTTTTTTATTATTTTTTTATTTTTTATATTTCTCTGTTTTATTGAGTCTGAGAAGAATCTTTATTATTTAAAGCACTGGTCATGCTTCTGCTTTTCAAAAAATGTATGAAAAAAAGCAATTTGGGTATAACAGCATCCTTATTGGGACAGGATTACTGGTAAAAGGCACTAGAGTAAAACCAAGTCCTTTCATAGAGGATCGGTTTTCAGAAGCCACATCAGTCACCTTTTCCAGTTTTTCACCTACTTTTCAGACTATTCACTTGAACTCCTCATGCTATCTGCCTTCCTGACATGTCTGCTTGCCTCCAAAGCCTTAGTCAATATCTTCCTGGCTTTCTTCACCTTCTGGATCTCTCTCTCTCCCTCCCACAGTCCTCCTCCCTCTCTCCTCTTCTCTCTCCATCCATCTACCTCCCTCCCTGTCCATACGTCATTCTCTCACACCCTCTCTGGATGCCCGTGGAAGCTACCCGTTGGATGTAGAAACATGTTGATAGATGAAGCCTTATTGGAATCAGCTCCTTCCAACATGGGAATAGGGTAGAAGCAGGCAAGCGTGCAGATCATTTGCAACACTTTGACCTGTATTCACCCTGCATTTTCCAATGCAAGCCTTTTTATAGTATCTGTAAGATGCAATGAACTTAAAAGTTCTGCTTCACTTGGGTTTCTCCAGTTTCTCTTCCCCTTTCCTGCACCTGACCTTATTGCCAGGCTGGAAAGTTATTCTAGTTTCTGTTCCTAGAAAGATAACAGCCAATCGTTCTCAGAGTCAGAAGAAATACATCAGTTACACTAGCTCTGAGCTCCCTTAGCAGCCTGGACTTCTCATCTTTAGTTGACTCTAGCATCTATTTCTTGTGATCCTTACTCACCTTTGGAAAAAATGTGAAATATAAACAAAATGGAAATGATTCTCCACTTACGGAAAAATTTTTCAGTTCATGTGCCCCTTATTTTTACCAAAGAAATAGGTCACAAACTATAATGTTGGTCACAGCCATCTGTATAATTTGACAAATCTCAGATTTCTAGAACCCAACTAAATCTGGAATGAACACCAGATTTGTACTTTTTTAATTCTAGGTATTTCTGCTTTTTTACACAGGGCTCCTTCAGTCCCACTTCCAACAAAGGTTTTCCATTCAGAACCTGAAATTGCTGTGGAGTTTGTTCTAGAGGCTCCACAACTGATATAAAGGCAAAGCTAGGATTGCAAGACAATGCAAATATACTTTTGTCTTGTTTCCCTTGTCCACTGTACTGCCCCATCTCACCTGCCCTTCTTCTGCTTGTCTTCTTCTCACCAAATAATGCTTAGTCAGAGTGTAGTCAGAACTTTCTCTGTCCTGCCTTACCAGTCCTGCAGCCATTTAGTCCCAAATAATCACACAAAGGCTTATATTAATTATAAACTGTTTGACCTATGGCTCAGGCTTATTACTTGACTCTTAAACGAACCCATGATTCTTATCCATGTTTAGCCATGAGGCTTGGTACCTTATTCTCAGTGCAGCATTCTCATCTTACTTCCTCTGCATCTGGCTGGTATCTGCTCTCCTCCTCCTCCTTCTCTTCTTCTTCTTTTTCTTCTTCTTCTTTTCTTCCTAGCATTCTCCTTGTCTGGTCACCCACCTGTAGTTGCTGACTTCTTAGCTTCTGGCCAATCAGCATTTTATTAAATCAATATTTACAGTGACAAATTTACAGTGTAAAAGAGCATAGTCCCACAGCATCAGGGTTCTCTGGAATAACAGAGCTCAGAGAATGAATATCTATTTATTAGACTGGCTTACATAGTATGGTCTGGGTAGTCCAACAATGACTGTCACATCAGAGAGGCTAAAAACATTGTAGTTGCTGGATCCACAGGGCTGCACATCTCAGTAGTCTCAACCTGGCAGACTCATGGCTGGGAGGATTTCTGTAGAGCCTCTAACTGTTAACCCATGTCAGAAGTGTGAAGAAGCAGTCTCTAATATCATTGAAGGATATCAACAACAGCAACAGATAAACTCAGAATGGTCAGCAAATACCAAGCTAGGAAAGAAGCAAGGAGCTTTCCATCTTTCATAGCCTTTTATCTGGGTCACTACCTGAAGGTGCCACTCACATTTAGGGTGGGCCAACCCATATCAGTTAACACAATCAAGACAACCTTCTACTACATCACACAGGCTAACCTGACATAAACAGTCCCTCGTTAAATCTCTCTTACTGGGGGATTCTGGGTTGTGTCAAGTTAACATTTAAAAATTAACCTTCACAGTACTCCTTTCTGCTTCCATGACACGTGAATTCCATCACTCATTCTCTCCCTGCTCAAGATCTATTCCTTCCACTTCTACTTTGATATCCACACACACATTATGAGTTCACACATAGGATATTACTTATAAGTTAAAATATGTGATGTGTCTTTTAGAATCTGGCTTGTTTTACTTGGTATACAATTTCTAGTTCCTTTCATTTTCTTGAAAATGTCATCATTTCATTTTTTATACCTGTAAAATTTTTCATTGCTCTCTCTCTCTCTCTCCTTCTCTTCCTCTTCCTCCTCATCCTCCTCTTCCTCCTCCTTTTCTGGTATTGGAGATATACATATAGGTGCACATGCAGAGATCATATCAGGACATTGAATATCTTCTTCTATCACTACTAGCCTTATTCCCTCAAAACAGTCATGTCACAGGAATGTCCTAGGATCCAACTGCTTTTCCATTTGTTAGCCACTTTGAATATTGTACAAATAAAGAAGGATATGCTAATATATCTGTGGTATGCTGTAAAGTTTCTGGCCCTGACTTTCAGGCCTAGAGCAAAGGTTTGACCAGAAGTCTGGCAGTCTGGCAATCCAGAAGTCCCACAGAATTATACAGATGCTTATATTATTTTTACACTGATTGATCTAGGACCCAGGCATATAACTTGCTAAGTCTTAATTCTTCTTTTTTTTTGTTTTTGTTTTTTTTCCTTTATTAATTCTTCTTTTTTTCTTCTTTATTTTGTATTTATCAAAAAAAACAGTAAAGAGAATTTAAAAAAAATGCTGAAGAGTTAACAATAACTATACAGAGGATAATAATCATAAGCATGGCTTATCAAGGGTGGAAATGCAAATAAGATTACTACACATATATTTTCTTTGTGTTCAGCTTTCCCTCTGAATTTTTTTTTCCATCCCTGTATATCCTTATTCAAGGTCTCTTCCCCCTCCCACCACATCTGATCATTTTTCTTCTCTGCAACT
>PVIH01024388.1:0-22847 GCA_004025045.1 Sigmodon hispidus | reverse complement strand
ACACACACACACACACACACACACACACACACACACACACACACACACACACACACGGTTTAACCAAGTCTTGCAGCTCTAGAACTAACCTCTATTCCCCTTCTTCTCATCCAAGGCTCTAACACTCACTGCATTTGCAGAGCGTAGTTGGGAGCCCTGTACACCACTGTGGAGCATGTGACTGTACCAACCTACCTGTGCCATCGGGCATCCCATAGACATAGGTGGGGAGCATCTTCACCGTAGCCAGAGCATGAGTCTTCTTCTTCAGGCCGTACTCTAGCTCGATCCGCATCTTCTCCCGCACACCCAGGAGTTGCTCTCGGGTGAGCTGGAACAAAGCCAGTACCCTGTCAATCTGCTTACGCTGAGCCTGCACCCGAGAGGCTACCGCAGTCACCATGGCGGCCCCCTTGGTGCTTCCACTCTCTGACAGGAGGAAGCGGACATCACAGTTTGGTACCAGTCTCCTCACCACCTTGTGCAGGCGTTTGGGGTACCTGAGGATAGAGGCAACAGTCAGATACCGAATGCTCATAGAAGCTGGATCTGGCCAGTGGGAACAGACATGGGGTTAGTGGGAAATGGGTCCTGGGGGTCCTGCTTGTGGGACAGTGTGGGCCTGGATGAGAACAACTAGGGCAGTAGAAAGGACACTTTGGAAGCTAAGGGAAGTGCTGATGTTTCAACACAAAGAACATGTGTATGAGCAGTGTGATGTTCACATCACCTCTGGCCAAAGAGGAAGGATTTGCTTGCTCAGCCCTTTCTAGGGTGTACAGTGCTGGCTTCCAAACAAAGCTTCCTCCATTATCTAGTGGGTCTTCAAGAAATTTTCATTTCTCCACATCTTCCTAACAGGTCCTGGCAACCTCTGCCATCACTGATCATCAATAACTATGTTTTCCTGACTTTCAAGTCTTACCACGCAGTAAGTATTACCTGATAATGGAGGGAAAGATAACTAGACAGAAGGCAGAAGAAAGGCAGCTAGGAACGTAGGAAGACACACACACACACAGACAGGCGGGCAGGTGGGCAAATGGACACGAGAGATGACTGAATGAGCATACTGATGGATGTATACATGAATGGATAGAAGGATGAGTGGTCTTTCTAATTAGGCAATTGCTTAACAGACTTTTTTTTTTTTTTTTTTTTTTGACCTCAAGCTTGCTCTCTTTCTGCCTCCTTACTGTGGAGTTCTCTGTTGCTCTGTCCTAGAGAACCTGCTGCTAGTCAACCCCTCTGAATTTTGGGATTACTGATATGCACACTAATCCAGCTAATGGCCCATCTCCTTAACACCCAGCCAGCAGGCTCTGCCCAGTCTTTCCCTTGAAATCTTAGAACAAATAAGATGGAGTTGATTCTAGCTGCCCAGATAGATAGCTGCAACATAGTCCTGAAGGAGCACCAGGGCTCAGCAACAGGGGAGACGCCATGGGGAGGTACAGGCTGGTGGGTGGCACTTACTGAGGGTGTATTTTGTAGAGGGTTCCATCCATGCCCACTGTGGTGCGGAGCCGGGCCAGCTTCTTATTCTCCCGGAGGCGTGTCAAGATGGCTGCCAGAGCAGCAGCACAGAGATTGGCTGAGCGGAAAGAGACAATGGTGCACACATGCTGGACAGCAATGCAGTCTGACTCCGAGGGCTCCAGACCCAAATTCACCAGGATCTCTCTCGTATTGGCCAGGCCTTCTTTATGCCTAGTCAGGGAACAGGAGAGAGAGGCTCACTTTTCTCCGTGTCATGGGCATCCTCTGGGGATGTGTGCGCTATCTGATAATTAACGTTAGTATTGAAAACAGTAACTACCATTTACTAAGCACTTGACTCTAATTCCCCAAGAGATCCATGACCCTAAAAATATTACTCAAGGGAGGAGGAAGAAGGCAGTGGCAAGAGGGTAGCTCTCTGACAGTACAGCTCCTAGCTAATGAAACCCACAAGAGTGTGACACTGAGCCATGCAGAAATGTCTTTTATCTTAAACCATGGCCAGGACTGAAACTCCCTGTGAAGGAGAAAAGTCTGGTTCCTACTGCTGTTCTGTCACCTGAGTATGTGGCACTGTGGCCACCAACCCCAACCCTCCACAGCGGCAAGGCAGAAGGGACATCCCAGCAGCTTACTTCTCCATGGCAGCCACATGCTGTGTTTCGATCTTGCCCTTTGTATGAAGAGCAGAGGATTTTGCACCCCCAAAAAGAAGACCAGCTTTGGCCATCTTTAGTAAGATGAGCCTAACCAGCTCTCCCATGTACAGGCCACTGATCATCTTCTCGAACCTGCAATGGAATGAACAGGTCAATGGAAATGACACCTCAGGCTAAGCAGTATTCGTTCCTGAATGCCACCATATGTGGAGTAGCCCCGGCCATGGGGAGCTATTCCTACGTTGGCTATGAGGAACCACAATGTCACAGACTTCTGCTGCTTTCCTAAGTCACAGCACACTCTGGTGCTTCCACTTCCCACAGTGAGCTTTTGTCTCTGAGTAACTGGTGCTGAGATTTCAATCTGGTGTGTCCACTGAAGGCCGATTTGTCAAAGGCTTGGTCCTTGGCCTATATAGCAAGGACCTATATGGCGGGAGGTGGTGGGACCTTTATGAGGTGGGCCTTGAAGGGGAGACTGAGAGCCCATCTCTCTCTCATACCCTCTTGCACCCATCTATGAGGTAAATTTCCCCATGGATGTTTCCTCCACCACATACTTCCACCATAACATGCTGCCTGGACATAGGCCCAGAAGCAATGGGGCCAGCGGGTCATGGGCTAGAACCTCCAAAACTGTAAGCCAGGTGAACCTCCCTTCCCAATCTGACTAACTGAAAGCTAACTGACATGGAGCTTGGAGAGCCCCAGGGAAGGCCCGCCATGACAAATGGAAGACTCCAGAAAGCAGCCCTCCTCTCTACTTTGAGTCTTTACACCAGACAACTGCTAATTGTTTTCTATATAATTTTCAATCTTCAAATACAGTAGGATACAAAATCCAGGATTATCTATTTTATAACCAACCTTACAGATTGCAGTATAAAATCTCTTAGACCACTGGGGCTAAAGAGATGGCTCAGTGGTTAAGAGTATTTGCTGCTCCTCCAAAGGACCTGAATTTAGTCCTCAGTACCTATCTCAGACAGCTCATGCCCCCCTGTAACTCCAACTCTAGGAGAGAGGGGCCCAATGCCATCTTCTGGCCTCTGTGGACACCTGCATTCACATCTACACATGTGGCACACACACAAATAAAAAATATTTTTTTAAATAATTATCTTAGAATGTTGAAGAAACAGAAAACAATCAAGTGAAATTCAGGTTTGATTTAAGGGAGTAGAATTTCTTTCACATGAAGCTGAGAAAATGATGGTCTGATGGGCACTGCAGCCTTGGCTTGGAACAGCTCAGGGTTACGGGGAACTTACTCAGTGTGTACAGGGATCAGACAGAGCCAGGGGAAATGCACTGAGCTGCAAAAGACACGCAAGGCATTGCATGTAGGAAGGGCAGCAAAGCCAGCTGTGTACTGGGCCTTGAGTAAGTCCAGCTCATAGAAGAGAGCTGTAGAAGGTGCCAGAGCTGCTGCTGTACAGGCCATGACTGAAGCTCAGAAAGGATGTGACTGAATAGCAGACATGGTGGCTGCTGTGAGATGAGGCCCTTGAGGATGCTGGGTGGCTGGGGAGCTCCAAGGATGTTCACATAGGAATCCCTGGGCAGGTCTTATGCCTTCTGTGTCTGCCTTTCCTCTGCATCCATTCACCTACATACTGGAAGAGGGCAGAAGTGTGCCATTTGGTTCACAACCTTATCATGAGGGCCTTGTGTGCACAGACATACTCCAGAACCACAGGTTTTGAACTGAGGTTTTGACCTAGGGGACAGGCTTGCTGCAGGAGCTGACGAGTCACAAACCCCAGCACAGAGAGGAGCTGACTGAGCAGAGATGAACAAGAGAGCACTCACAGTTGCTTCCCAGGGTTGAGTGAACCAAGGTCCAGCTCTCTGTCAAACTCTGTGCGAATGTCCTCCAGAACTCCGTCGTCCCCAAAGGCCCCCCACTCTGTGTTAATGCACATCCTTCCCTCGTCTCCTTCCACAAGGTCGATGTTGCTCATGTCCTCCATGTAACACGCGTTGGTGCCTGTTCCTGGAAATTGGGTCCATTTGAGAGAACCACAAAGAGAAAAGGGTACCAGGCTGGGTAGGCCAGGGAGAGCTCAACCACTTTTAGTACTGAAAAATATATGCAGAGTGCTTTAACTCTGCCCTGCTGGCTCTGGAAGTGGGAGCCATCCTGGCAAGCCTCAGCTCATGGAGAATGAAGCCCACAGATGAGGCCCACAGATGGAGCCCATAGGTGAGGCCCACAGGTGATGAGGCCCACAGGTGGAGCCCACAGGTGAAGCCCACAAGTGAAGCCCACAGGTGAGGCCCACAGGTGAGGCCAACAGGTGATGAGGCCCACAGGTGAAACCCACAGGTGAGGCCCACACATCTCAGGTCATGATAGTGTGCAGCTGTGAGTGGAAATGATTGTGAAGCCATCCCTTGTGATTATTCACCAAGGCTTAAAAAAAAAAAAAAAGAAAGAAAGAAAGAAAGAAAGAATACCAGGGAAGAGAGGGTAAGCCAAGCTCATAAATTAGAAAATATAAGTCCTCACCAACAGAGTACTACCTTATGCTTTCCCTAAGGTACCTCCTTCCTCTCTGATTGACACTTACCCTGTTATTTAAACTTCTTTAGTTATGGGGGTGGGTATGAGCATGTGTGGCTGGAAAGTCTAGAATAGGGTGTCAAAACCCCCAAAACTGGAGTTACAGATAGATGTAACTATCTGTTAGTTACACCACCAGGGTAGGTGCTGGAAATAGAACTCAGGTCCTGTCCATGCTCTCAAGGGCTGGACCATCTCAGGTCTGCTCACTCATGGCTCCAGCAATGGGTCACAGCAGACATACATCTGCTTTTCAATAGTCAATATCCCTAAGAAAGCCAGACTCCATTGCTGAGAGCAAAATCACTTCAAGGAAACACATACGCACCAGTGCTGGGCAATGGCTGCAAATGGGGACACCTTTTTCAGATACTTTTGAGATAATGAAAATGTTTTAAAATTAGAATGAGCTGAGTGTTTACAGAGCTCTGAAATCTTATGGAAAAAAAACCATTAAACTACACACCTGAAGCGAGAGAAAATTTATGCCCAGTAAAGCTGCTTTAATGTTTCGTTTTCTACCCATTTTAATAGCTTTTTCTCTGGCTGATACCCTGGTCTGGGTATTTTAAGTAGTAATATAAAGAAATAAGGCATGTAAAAATGTAGGCTATAACATGATATTTGGAAAAGGCTCTTGTAGAAAAGTGTGGGACAATGCTCAGGCTTAAAACTCAGTCTGTGGTCCTGAGCACAATCGCCAAGACAAACAGAGGGGACAGTGACACAGGATACTGGGACAGGCAAGTGCTTGTTCTGATGTGAAGTGGGGCTCCTGGAAGCATAGGGACTTAAAGCTCCGCAGGTAGACAGATCCCCTTTGGAAATCCAGGTCAAAGAATCCCTCTTGGAAAATCACCACCACCACCCCTGCCCTGGCAGAGAAACAGGAGGCACAGGAGCTTCACGGTGAGGCCCAGCACACCATAACATAAAGACAAGAGTGGGAAAGAGGGGCCAGGGAATGAAGATGGGGGGATGACAAATAGATGGAGGGAAGCTAGATGAAGAATGAAGGGAGGGAGGCAGGGAGGGAGAGCGAATGGAGAGAGGATAGTGGACAGTGGGAAGGTGGACAGATGAATGGATAGATGGATGATGGATAAATAGCGGATGAATGATAAATGGATGGATGATGGATAAATAATGGATGAATGATAAATGGATGATGGATGGGTGATAGCTGGATGATACATAGATGGATGGGTGGATGAATGATGGATGGATGAATGGATGGATGGATGGGTGGATGAATGATGGATGGATGAATGGATGGGTGGATGGATGATGGATAAATGGGTGGATGGATGATGGATGGATGAACGGATGGATGGATGGGTGATGGATGGATGGGTGGATGGATGATGGATGGATGGATGATGGATGGATGGGAGATATCTGGATAGATGATGGATGGATGGATGGATGATACATGGATGGATGGGTGGATGGATGATGGATGGATGGATGGGTGATGGATGGATGGATGATGGATGGATGGATGGATGATGGATGGATGGATGGATGATGGATGGATGATACATGGATGGATGGGTGGATGGATGGGTAGATGGATGATGAATAAATGATGGATGGATGGATGGATGGATGAACAGAGGGAGGATGGACAGAGACGGTGGTTTCTTATCTCCCTTCATTGCTTCTCCTGAAAAGTGGCATCACTCTTCATATCTATTTAGATTTTACTCAAATATAGTCCCAAACTAACCCCCTCTCCCACCTCTGAAAAACGAAGTACACTGAGTTACCAATGATAACACCGACTTCACAGCTGGGATCATCGTAAGCACAAGTCATCATGGTCCCCACAGTGTCATTAACCAAGGCCAGGATGTCCACGTCCAGGTCCTGGTGAATACAAGGACTCAAGGGTATCAGCGGTAGGAAGCTTTATTCCCCTCCCCCCACCGACAGTGACCATCACTAGATACTGCCTGCAAGGAACAGATTTTGTCAAGGTTTGAGGAGGAGAGGAGAGCTTCTGATTCTCATTGAGGGGAATGACTTCTGTTAAATAGGACTATGGGACAACCCCGGGTATCTACCCAGGAAGGGGGCATAGTAGAAAAAAGTCTGTCCTACAGGGGTTTCCTAGTCCAGCCAACCCCAGTCATTACACCAAGGTTCCCTTAGATCTGGAGGATTGTTTTAAAGGAGAAGAAAGGACTGTAAGGTGACACATCAAAATGTCCCTCTGGGGCTGGGGGATCATAATTCAGAAGGGCACACCCATCACCGTTCTAAGGGCTCATTCACCAGCTGAGATGGTTCTTCTCACCAGGCAACAAGTAATTTAGGTTTTAAATATCTCCTTCGGGACTTTTTTTTAAGCAAGCACTTACTTTTGATGCTATATAAATAACTGCAAAATATTATCAAAAAGTAGGAGTAGGGAACAGAACAGAGTGAAGTCAGAAAGAGTATTCTTTGGGTTCTTTGGTATCCGTGTGTTTGGCTGGTTACGAGAACTAGGAATTGTCCCTAAGACCTGTGCATGTGTTCTGCCACCACTACACCCCAACTCCAAGAGAAAGGAAGGTTAACACAGCTACGTCACAAGTCCTCCCGAAGGGCTGTTATGACTGGGGACCCAGGAAATAAAAGGCTGTCTCTCTGTAATCCTCCGGAAGGCCTGTCTAAATTGTGTTCATCCTCACTGGACAGCCCCACCCCCACCCAGTTCTCCTTCCAGGCAAGCGTCAAGGACTGGGTGGGAGGCTCCACACTGAGTGTCCCTCACCTTGTGCTTTTTTATGGCATTGGTGAGGCGGTCCACCACGTCTGTGTCCTGAACTCCCCGGGCCTTGAACTTCTTGGTCCATGAAAGCAGGAAGCCCTGTGAGATGTTTCAGGTTAATGTGAGGAGCTGTTCTGGCTGGACAGACAGACAGCCTATGCTCCAAGTCCCGTGGCTTCTCTTCTCTGAAAACAATCATTCCAATTCTTTTGGATTTCATTTTGTTTCTAGTTGATGCATAATAATTGCATGGATTTTGGGGGCAAAGAGGAGGCCTTCAGTATACAATCCAGCCAGGGTAACCTGTATAACCACTACAAACAGTTTTGTTTTGCTTTGTTTTGTTTTGTTTTTGTGGTGAGATTTATCTAAATTTCAAAAGCAAGTGAATATGTGTGTAATTTGTCCTCCTGTGTCTGGCTTATTTCACTGAATTTAATGTCCCTCCACATTCCCATAAACGACAGAATGTCATCCTTTTGATGGCTGAATAGTACTCAGTTGTGCACAGGTGCCTCTCTTTATCCACTCATCAGCTGAGAGACACTTGGTTGATTGCATATGTAGTGAAGAATTTTTTAAATGTTGCCTTGGGGGATGTTTTAGAGACATCTTTCTTTACTTCTTTTATCTCAGTCACAGGAAGTACAATTGCTGGAGTCAGAACTGTATAATAGAACAGCCACCACCCACTCCCCCCTCCCAAACTTGCCCCTCACCTCCAGCTTCACAGGGAGGTGACTCCTCTCAAAATATCCCAGGGCAGGGCATGTACAATATGTGTAGAATGTATGGTTTGCAGGTCCCCACAGAACTGACATGATGTTACTTTAGAAGAACCTCTTGGGGAGCCTTTTATTTTATTATTTTAGATCTATTTATTTATTATGTACATAGTGTTCTCTCTACATGTATACCTTCAGGCCAAAAGAGGGCACCAGATCTCATCACAGATGACTATGAGCCACCATGTGGTTGCTGGGAATTGAACTCAGGACCTCTGGAAGAGCAGCCAGGGCTCAGAGGAGCCATGTCTCTACCCACCCTGAAGAACTTAATTTCAACTTGGAATTATGGCTCTCAAGATGAATAAGTGGTCGGTTATTTACAAGTGGCATTTTCCATCTGCAATCATAAGAATCCCAGGGTTTTCGCTTTGTTTTCAGATGAGAAGATAACTCGGAGGTGAACAGAATTACCAAAATCCATCCACCCGGTTGGGAGCAGCTAAGTCCAAGCTTTTTCATTCCCCTCAGTTATGGACAAAGAAACAGAGACATGGAAATAACTCTGCGTCTCAGTCACACCTCAAAACTGGGACCCACGATCAGCTCCAAGGTTGTTTTCTGTGCCACCAATCTCTGCCTTCCTAGGCTGAGGCAACTTCCTGGGTTCACCAGAGGAGGGATAAAATGGCTTCTTCCTTTGGGTGCTAGGAGGCAGAAGCAGGCAGATCCCCATGACTGTGGGGCCAGCACGGCATCTCCAGGCACTCTAGAGATGTGCTCTTAAGGCCCTCGGCTGACCTGTTGGCTAGAGGGCCTAGCTAGCCCTCCTGAGAGCCATTTCTCTGCCCCTTCATGCTGTGTACAGCTAAGCACAGACTCAAGGCCCCGCATCACCCAGCTCTCTCTCTCTCTTACATTAGCAAAAAGCAGAAAGACCAACAGACTCTCCTGCTGCTCCCTTGCATGTGTCCACGTGCCCCAACCCTCCAGTCTTACCTCCTCCAACTTAGTCTGTCTGCAGGGAAAGGAGAAGGTAAAGCCCAGGGGCAACTTCTTATGCGTCAGATCTTTGGTTTTCATGAAATCTGCCAGGCAGTCGGCTACATAGGCAAAGAGCTGCAGCAGAGAACACAAGCACAGAGCTTAGGGAACCGCCCGCCTCTGGTGGCCAGTCCCCAGGCCTGTCCCTCCTGTTGGTACCTCTGTGCCATTCCCTCGGGTGATCTCACTGGGCATTGGGTAGAACTGACTCTCCATTTGGACATTCTGCTTTCCATCTTCAGAGACCTGGACCTTCAAGACCCGAAACTTAGATCCTCCAAGATCCAGGGAAAGGAATTCTCCGTTTTCTATGAGAAACCAAAACGGTCACCATGCGGTAAAGATCTCTCCTGTGATACAAGCTGGACATAAAGCAAGTGCTGTCCAGTCTTACAGCCTCCATGGATTAGTGTCATCCTCCCATTTGCTTGGGGGATGGGGAGTATGGTTTTCGGTCCCCACCGTGCAGTAGGGGGCAGACCTGGGGTGGGAGCCCAGCTTGGTCATGCTGGAGAGAATGAGCAAGCTCACTTGGAAAAGGCACTTGTGATGGGATCTGAGGAATGAATGAATGTGACAGGGCCTTGAGAGTGGAACTTATTCCAGCATGCTGTATCTAGGAAGAAAACTGCTACACCAACCCCACGGGAAACTCAGACAAAGGCATGGGGAGTAGAGGCGTGCAGTAAGGAGAGGCTAGCCCCACACAAGCCTCGGTCTTCAGAGAGAAACACTCCAGGAGGAGAAGGATGCAGGCACCAGTTGATGGACATTAGGGAGCCAAAGATACTTAATTGGGGATAGGGTGAGGCATAATCTCTCCAACAAGAGCAGACGGTCCAGCGCCCAGCCTGGCCCAAGAAGGATGGTACAGAATGATGTATTATTGGGAAAGCACTCCACCTGATGACACCAACACAGGATCTTTGTCGGTGCCTTTGGTGTCAGCCACATGTATGCAAAGTTCACCTCCTAACATATGAAGCATTTATAAAGAACTATCTATGCCCACGGGGTGGTTTCATATGCCAGGTACACACATCGAAGAGAAATTCAACGCCTGCAAGCCCAAATAGCAGTGTTTGGTGTCACACAGTGACAGCCTCAGCTACCAGCTGGACAGCTTATCACTCACACGAACCATGAGATCTAATGCAGAAGGCACAGGGAGAAGGCTCACAGCCCAGTTCCCCCAGGCTAAGTGCACAGAGGTCCGTGTTTTGCGGTTGCCATAAAATCCAGTGTGCTTCCTTCTCAGCCCCCATGTCCTTGTATAGCATGTATAGATTATGAGCCAGAGGTTTTTCTATTCTGGCAATCCAAGGGTTAAAGGCTGAGGGTTAGCTGGTTATAACAGTAGTTGTGACTGGAGGGGCCTGCATTTCTAAACAGGCCTCCAGCTAGTCAAGTTGTCAATCATTTATAAACCCAGGCAGCTGGATTTCTGTTTCACTGGAAACATCTAGAGATAATTGATTAGCACGGAAAGCAGCCTGAGGGAATGAATGGTTTTAAAGTCTATTCTGGGCCAAGGAATCTAGGCACTTATCACGTCTATCCCAGCAAGAGGCACTCTTGGGTGTGTCTTGGGTGCTGGTGTGGAAGTTATCATATCACAGTCAGGTGCTGGGAGGCCAAGACAGGGTGTGAGCACCTTGGGAGCTTATCAGAAGTCCAGTGCCAGATAGGAAAAATGCTCTGCTTAGGAAGCCCAGGAGAGGTGAGAGCCGCAGCCAGGCAGGGAGGAGCAGGTGTCCCAGTGATGGGGGCGGGGAGTGCAGGCCTGCACTCCCCGGGGTGCAGAGGGTGTAGGGGGGAGTGAGTCACAGAAGGTGACAATGAGCAGAGACAGTTTACAGAAGGGAAGGCCAACCCTGACTGAGAATTTAGGAAAACTTCTCCAGCCAGAGGGGCTTGCTGGGCTGCAGAAATGGGAGGTAGCCAGCTGAGAACCAGTTGATGTCGGTTCCTCCCCTTGGCCTGCATCAAACCCTTATCGCTTGAGTAACTGCCTTGCTCACCAGTGACTCAAGATGTCATTTCAAGGAAACCACATGATCTGATCCCTTCCACGTGGTATAACATGGAATGACTTCCTGGACCCTGGGAGAGGGAGGCTCTACCCAGGCGGAGCAGGAGAACAGGGTAAGAGGGGCCTTTCACAGCAGGCCTTGAGGGAGATGCACAGAGGGTTCACTTGGTAAAGACAAGCATAAGGACCCCGAATTTGGTCCCCAGCACCCCTGTAAAAAACCAGGCACCGTGGAGCATGTCTGCAATCCCATCACCAGGGAAGCAAAGGCTAGAGCACCCCTGTAGTTTGCTGGCCAATCAGTGAGCTCGTGTTCAGTGAGAGAAGAGAAGCCATAGGGGAAATCAGCTGATATCAAACCGTGACCTCCTTACTCACCCACACATGTGTGCACTTATATACACACAAACATTCACAAAAAAATAGCCTCCTGAGACAGGGAGGTCCTCAGAAACAGGGCTCCCTTTCCAACATCACTGCCAAGGCCTGTTCCCCAGCTCCTTTCCTATATAGTGTCTCCTAAGAGCACCCAGTGGCCAAATACAAAGATTTCTAGAGACTGATATCCCCCAGAGGAAGGCTTGGGGACCGTGTCTAGGAACCACTCCGGTTCATTAGAATCTTCTACCTTGGCAAGTATGAAACCTGCATCCTGGAGCCCCAGGGCCCATCAACCTGGTCTGAGGGAGCACATCAGAGCTTTAAGACTCACCCTGAACCCCAATAAAGGGTGGAGACAGAGGTCAAGAAGAGAGCCTGCTTCATAGGATCAAAGGATCGCACCTTTACAGTCCTGAAATGGGTGTGGCCCCGGCACTGCCTGGGTAGCTGGAGAGGAAGCAATGCTACAGAGCACTTTTGGTCCTAACAAAGAAAGGTCCAGATTAGCTTCCTGACTAAAAGACTGGGGGTGGAGGGGCAGTGTGGCTCAGTGGGTCACCCCTCAGGCAGGCTCGGAGCAAGGAAAACTACAGAGAACAGGTGGACTCAGGAGGAAACACGATACATTTCTGAAGCAGAAGTCACAAGGATTGGGAGACATTTATTTAGTTTTGTTACTAATTATGAAATTACAAAAACAGCTCACAGAAGTAAGTAAGGGGACTTGGTGACATTTAAAGAACTTTTTAACGTATACACATGCCTCATGCACGTGTGCCACAGCACATGTGCAGAGGTCAGAGGACAAGCCAGTGTTGGGGTGTGTTTTCCGTGTGTGTGTGTGTGTGTGTGTGTGTGTGTGTGTGTGTGTGTGCCCCAGCACATGTGCAGAGGTCAGAGGACAAGCCAGTGTTGGGGTTTGTGTGAGTGTGCCCCACACTCGTGTGCCTCAGCACATGTGCAGAGGTCAGAGGACACACTAGTGTTGGTCCCTCCTCCCACCTTGTCGGAGGCAGGTTTTCCTGTCAACTGCTGTGCACAGCTGGCCTAAGCGCCTCTAATCCTCCCGTCTTTCCATAAGAGCCCTGGAATTGCAGACGTGCACTATCAGGCTTTATGTGGGCTCTAGGATCCAAACTCGCATTTCGGCACCAAGTGCTTTCTTTACCAACTGAGCCCTCTCCCCAGCACCACTTGAGAGACTTTTAAAACACCCCAACTTACTCAAGCACTGTGGCACACAACTCCATCAGCTCGATCTATATATAGGGTTCTAGGCCAGCCAGGACTATGTAGCAAGACCCTGTCACAAGCGCATACAAACACATATACATGCTTCATTCATAGGATTGCATCAGAGCTCAGTGGCGGGGCTGGAAAAACAACACCCTGATTGGTATATCAAGCTGAAAGCCTGGGCGGGGGTGGGGGGGAAGAACTTCATGGGACCCTAACCCTAACCCTTATCTACCTCTCATCCACATCTGCCCAAGAGGCACATACTTGATGGCTTCCTTCCTACTGAAATGACATCAAGGAAGACTAGACTCAAACCACAATGTTAGAGACTGAAAATCAAACACCAGCTTGTATCTGCTCTTTGGGATTATTTCTTTACCCTCCCTAACACTGCCTGGAACCCTTACTTTCCTCTCCCCTCCGAGAAGGGTATTTAAGTCACAATCAGCTAGCTTCTTTTGAGTTCTGCATTGTGTATGGCTGCTGTGCATGTGGACATGCTGATCCAACTACAAGTTTTCTCCTGCCGCTGTCTGTCGCTGTTCAAGTGTTCAAGTTTAAGCAGACTTAAAGACCAAGTCTCCCCTGGGGGAAGCAGATGATTCCTTGGCTCTTCCACTAACAACCTACAAATTGGTGGGATGCTCCAACTATGCTCTACTGATGTGGACCACAGAACAGTAGTCCTAGAATTTACCAAGGGCATCTGGTTGTTAGAGACTTTGGATCCCAGGATCTAAGTGACATGGAATGACATGGCACTGTATCACGGTAGTGAGAGGTCACCAGGAGACATTAATACAAGGCTTGTGTCTCTCCGATTGAAGAGAAGAAAGTCTCTTCTCTAACCTTTCTGAAGCAGTCCTGCAGCCATCAGCCTACCCGAGGCCACTTTCCCCTGCCCTGGAGCCACACCCAGACATGTTAGGAGGACTTAGTCCTGGGGTTCCTCACCACCCACACACACCCCATGACTCAGGTGTCAGATGACCCTGGATGACCTGTCAAGGACCACAGTCCCCAAAGCACTCTCCTCCTGTGTCAGAAGCACGACCCAGATTTCAAAGTAGGGTTATGACTCTTCAAATCATATGTCTGTCCCTTTAGGTCAGTGGTTCTAAACCTGTGGGTCACAACCCAACCCCATCACAGAGGTCACATAAGATCATTGAAAAACACAGATATTTATATTGTAATTCCTAAAAGTAGCACAATTACAGTTATGAAGTAGTAACAAAAATAATTTTATGGTTGGCCGTTGGTCACCACAGCATGAGGATCTGTATTAAAGGGTTGCAGTTAGGAAGAGTGAAACCCACTGTTGTAGGTAGTACACTGCCCGTAGGCTCCCAGCTGCAGGAAAGGATGCAATGCTTTCCCCACTGCTGTCTCTTGGGATTCTCTCCCAGCAAGTCGAGCTACTTTGACCAAGCATTATTCCCAGAATCCAGTTAATACAATCAAAGGTCCCCTAAGTATGCCCCAAGCTTCAGTCTTTGATCCCTCCATAGCTCTAAGGCCCTAAGCACTGACACCCTGACACTGGAGAATCCTCTTGCTTCTCAGTCAGACCTAGCACCAGCAGTCACCCCATGATATTCTAAGGCAATCATATAATAGATAGTACAGAGATACTAGTGTTTCTCAATGCACTGTGGGCTTTTGTTTATCTCTTATGGCTGTGGCTGAAGGTGGAAGCTGGATGGGAGCTCCTGGATCCTTCCAGGGAGCACTAGGCTATATGGTCATTGGAAAATTATGCCCCTCCCCAAGTCCACATCCTATTCCCTGGGTCATAGGCCTATATTATAATTCCCCACGGCAAAGGGGAATCAAGGTTGCAGGTTGCAGGCAGTCAGAATTATCATCATGTGACCTTTATGTTGATAGATTAGCCTAGATGATCTCAGTGGCCCAATATAATCACAGGCCCTTCAGATATGAAAGAGGAGGTGAAGGACCAGAATCAGAGAAGGTCTGAAGGCACACTGTTGGAAAGGGCACAGGGCAAGGAATATGGGGACTTCTAGCTAGAAAAGGCAAGGAAACAAAGGTTTGTCTTAACTGACCCTCCCCAACGGAGACTCCAGGAGGCAGACAGCCCTGCTGACCACTTGTATTTAGCCCAGGGAGACCTATTTCAAACTCCCGACGTGAATATGTATTGTGTTAATCCACAAAATCACTAAGAATGTTACCAGAGTCTCTGGGGACCCTGTGCAGGAGACTGCCAGGACCATCATCTGGGTCTGCGTAGACGACATCAGAGTTCTTGGCTCATCACCAAGAACAGAACAGCAACAGAGACGCAATACATAGGAGCTGAGAATGTGGCTCAGTGACAGAGACTTGTCCAGCATGGTTAAGGCTCTGGGTTTGATACCCAGTCTAGCATGTGGATAAGCCAACTCTCTCTCATCTGACAGATAAAGAAACAATGCTGAGCACTGACTGAAGTCACTAAGGTGTGACAGGGCTGGGCCCAGGGCCCAGGTTCTTGGACACTCACTTCACCACACACTTCTTTTCACTACTTACTATTTCTAAGCCTGTAATCTAGACGCTTAGGAGAGAAGGCCACATCCCATCCATTCAACACATGTGTCAGGGGCAGGGATTTGGTAAGTGCTCAGAACAATGTGAACTAAGCCCTGGCTTCTAGGGACTGTCACCCACAACTGTGACAAGGGATCTGGCAGGTGTGAGGACATTTCCTAGAGAGAGGCAGTGACTGATCTTTGGGGCACACCTGGAAAATTAAAGCCCTCACAGGAACAAGAATGGGGGGCTCTGCAGCAGGGGGACAGATAGAATGAATGACGTCACAGTGGCCAGAGGGGAATCCCAGAGTCTCTGCCTGTGGACCCCCAAAGTGTTCAGCTAGCAAGACAGAGGCAAAGAGAGAAGGGACATCGGACAGGGACAAGCAATAGTTTGTCCACTAATTTAGGAGCTAGTATAGGAAGGGAGGAGAAGAGTCCTGGTCACTCTGAGCCCCACTCACCTGAGCCATCTGGAATGGCCCTGACAAATGTGGGCAGCATCTTCACTGATGCAGTGGGGTGAGTGTCCTTCCCCAGACCTTTCTCCATCTCGGCCTGGAACCGGCTCATGATGTCCAAGAGGGTCTCGTCCGAGAGCCGCATGTGATACAGGAACCTGTCCACCTGGAAGAGATGCTGGGTTGTCAAGGGTCGCCTCCTGGGGGTGCTTGCCCTCCCAGCTGTGGCTGTGAACTTTCCGGTTCTACTGAGAAGCTGCGCTCCTGACTCTGAGGACAGACAGCTTTGTCATATGCACTCCTGAGGTTTCTTACCTGCACTTCATCAATGGGAAATGGGGGAGTGGGGGGGAGTGGAATGGGGGACTAAGGCAGGGCAGAGTGACTCCTCTGAAGGGCAAACAAGGAAGTGGTTCCTTGTTACAGTTGAGGGGTGCTTGAGCGTCTGATCCCAAGTCAGGGTTCTCACCATGTACCACTGTGTCTCTGCTGGGAAGATTAGTTATAGCTGGAAACTCAGGTTCCTACACTTCCTATTTTTTGTTGTTTTGAGACAGGGTCTCACTATGAAGCCACATAAGCCTAAAACTTGCTAAGTTGCTCAAACCAGCCTCAAATTAGTGATCTTTCTGATTCTGCCTGAGTGGGATTGCAGGTATGTGTCACCGTGCTTGGCTCACCATGAAAGCTTTCTTCTATCCAACACATTTCTCTTAGCTTATTGGCTGACAAGGAGGCCTAGAATTTGGTTTGACTAACAACTGCAATCTTGCTCTAAAATTCTAAGTTCAAATGAGGTGGTGACCTTTCCCTAATGCAGATGAAGTTTTGTTTTGCTGTTTGAGACAGAGGATCTAATTTTTAAAGCCACATCCAAGCCTGGCATGGTAGCATATATCTGTAATTCTAGCACACAGGAGATAGAGGAGGATAATCAGGAGCTGAAGGCCATCCTTGGCTATAGAGGGACTTCAAGATCAGCCTGGGCTACATGTGCCTCAAAACACAAAAACAAGTCATGTCAACTTGTTATTGAAAATGAGATGTCGGGGGCTGGAGAGATGGCTCAGCGGTTAAGAGCACCGTCTGCTCTTCCAGAGGACCCGGGTTTGATTCCCAGCACCCACGTGGCAGCTAACAACTGTCTGTAGTTCCAGTTCCAGGCAAACACCAAGGCAAATAAATAAATAAAGTTTTTTTTTAAAAAAAAAAAAAAAAAAAAAAAAAGAAAATGAGATGTCATTTAAATATCCAGGATTGAGGCAGAGGATCACTGTCCCAAATATGAAAAGTTCTAAAAATCACTGTGGTGTGTTCGGTTCCCTTGATGATAACATATCACAGTGACGTGTCTCAGTCAGTCGCTGATGATAGTATGGATTCTCAGGCTCATGCAAATGGATTATAGATAGGCAGGAGGAAATGATTTGTTACATTTACTGGCACTATCTTCTCCCATCTAGGTCCCAAGGAGACCCACTCCTAGAAGGAGAACTATCCAAGTCAGAGAACATGTTGTGCATGTCACCCCATCAAATCTCCACGACCCTTTAAGATGTCTAGATGAGGCCAAATTTCAGTCCCTAGTTGAGAGATGAGGAAGACAAAGCAGCAGAGCCAGTTAGCATAACAGAACAGGAATGCTGCCCTCCATAGCCCACAGAAGAACTGTACCAAAAAGCACAGGCTTCACATCATCTTTGTTCTGGGCACAAGTGCCAGTCCTGTTCAGCTAGGCCTCAGAGGACAGAAAGAGGCCCAAGGTGGTGAAATGACTCCATGACTCTGGGGCCTTGGGGGAGGCAGAAAGAGGCCAGAAACCTACCAGAGGCCCACCAACAAAAAGAGGAGAATTGAGCTTTCAGCATATTTGAGAAAATAGAATATAACCAGGTCATGCTTCGTTAGCTTCCTGCTCGGCTGTTGATGACTAATTGCTTGGCACAAACTCACAAAAATGAAGAAAACTGGGTAGAAAGAATGTGACCCAAGTAATCGGGGCAGAGGAAGGATGGGATGTCCAATGTGGGAACTCAACTTGGTCCTTTACTGCCCTGCCAAACCCCCAGATAGAACCCTGAACCCACTGTCCAGCCTAAGCATGAAGAGCTTCTCCAGATGTCCAGACTGCCAACTTATATAAGACACGATGGGGGGGGCACATGGGTAAGCTGCCATCTGAGGGTCATGAACACCTCAGTCACCGCTGCTCTTTCAGTCACGGAAGAAAGACTGTCAACTTAGTGGGTTCCTGTTTATTCTTTGTATCTTCCTAAAAGAGTATCGAGGAAAGAGATGAGACATGCTGTGACCAAAAAGAAAGAGCGTCATCTTCAATTCAGACAGGTGATCTGGGGTCTGTGTAAACAGGACACATGAACCAAGCACAAGGACCTGCCCAGAAAGTCCAAGTGACTTTCTCAGAGATTTCCAACCAAAAGGGAACAGTAGAGCTGACGGGCTTTAGAGAGGGCAGATGGCAAGCCTTGAAGCCTAAGCTTACTACTCAGTTATTGAAGGAAGGGGCTTGAAGGGGCTGGAAAAGTCACTCAGTCTCATGCTATGAATTAAATCATAAACAGGCTCCACACTTTGACTCACTGATTTCACTTCTAAAAATTCATTCTCAGAAATTTATTCCAAATAGGAAAAAATAATAAATATATGCCACTGTTCATTGCAGAGATTTTTTTTCCCATTGAGGGAACTTGGTTTTTATGTCAGGTTAAGTCAGGAAGCAATTTCAAGGAAGAATCTGAATATTCTTGTTTTAATATAGTAATATTTTAATTGTTGAATTTTTTGAAAGTTTCCAAATGACCAACAAGAGGGAAAAGTGAAATGTTATATTGATGTGAGATTTTTTGTACATACTGTAAATATCATTAGATAATAAAAAATTATTTTAGCCTATGACAGAACAGCTGAAAAACAAAAAATCCAAACATAATTAAAAAAAAGACAGAGACAAACTGCCATCCAAAAAACAAAATATAATAAAACACCAATAAAGCCACTAGCCATAAAACAAAACATAGATTAATAAAAATAAGCTGTTATAGAAGCTAACTGATAATAAGCCTAAGCCATAAGCCACACAGTTTATAATTAATATAAAACTTTGTATAATTATTTAATCCAAATCTCAGGGCTGGGCCAGGCCAAGAACTTCTTACTATATTGTGTGGCACATCTCCTTAGTGGACTTTGAGGAAGACACTGAAAGGTGATCCTAAGCTAGTGGAGAAGTGTGCTCAGGAGGCACTCAGAGCTGGTGCACAACACATGTCAACTGAACTGTCAAAGCACACACCACGAGCAGAGCCAAGGCTGCCTACAGAGCACATGAGAAGGCTTGGGACTTGAGGGAAATTAAAAGTGGGATTCAAATTAACATCTCCATGTTTTTGCAGTGTTGACTTACTAAACTGTAAATACACACACACACACACACACACACACTATTGAAAGCCTAATCTGTCCTGTTCTTATGAATGAACCATCTGAGTCAGTGACCATATCCAACTCAGGATTATCAATAGGTCAAATATATCAATATATTGAACTGGAAATGAACGTCAGTCAGACAGTGGCCTTCTTTTTGTCTTAATGTCATTCAGGACATTCTGAGATTTCCAAATATGGTTCAAGGGTCTGATGAATAATCTTTGCAGGCAAGCATGTCCCAGGACCTTGACAACTCTAAGCAGGAAGTGTGCATACTGTCGGGCAGGAAGCTCAGAAAGAATTAGCACTCAGATGATGCACTTTGCCTTGTGAAGGTTTTGACCTGTGGAGGAATGTCCTTCAAGCTGTGTGACTCAGACCAACTAGGAACTAGCCTACCCACAAGGCAAAGGACCTGCTGGGTCCTTGCTTAGGGTGACTTCCTAGGACTCCTGACTTTCCATGGCTCAGCCTAGGAAGTTGCAAAGGCTGGTCCCTCTTCCAGAAGGATCTGGTATATCAGAGGAGCCTGTGCTTGGACTGGTGGACCAACATACTCCAGACTTATCCCAGGCTAGAGCAACAGACAGGCCACTATAGGGAGCTAAGGAAACAAAGTGACTTCGCATAATCAAGGGTCCCAAAGTTTCTAAGATTCCCCTCAGGGGCGGCACCTCTGCCAAGCAGGTAGAAACTAAAGTAAGCTCTGAAGCAAGGCTGCAGAGGACTTTATTCTCCTCCAGCAGGCTGCAGAGGGCTCTGCAAACCTAACAGCGAATGACAAAATAAAGCAACTATTAAAGCAGATGAGTTTGTACTGTGAGCTTGTCGCTGGCTCTCCCAGGAATGCAGAGGGAGTTTGCTCACTGGCACAGGAGGGCTACAAGGGACCACTCCCCTCACATCTCCAAAAGCAATTCGAAGGCTACAAGAGGCAGCCTTCAATTTCAGCTTGATCCTTACCTCATTTTTAATGCCTGAGTGACCTTGGCGGAGTCTGGCTGCCCAGAGTACTGCTATTTCTATCAACTGAGATGCTTACATGCCTCCTCCTCCTTGCATTTATCAGCATCTAGTGAGTGTGAGCAGTTAAACAGGCTGGGCCCATTTTAGCCGTCAGGAGAGAGTCCTGATTCCATCAGTCACCTATAGCGCAGCTCAATTTTGCAGACTAGTGCCTGGTGCAAAACAGCCAAAAATCCACACCACTAATAGGACACCAGTGGCCATTAGCACATGCTCTTTTTTTTTTTTTTTTTTTTTAAGAAAAAAAAAAAAAGAACTAAAATTTACAACCCAGCTATGTCTAATGGTATGACCTTGTAAATCCAGGAACTTACCTGGGAGGCTGAGTAGTGGGCTATATAATGAGACCCTGTCTCAAAATAATCAGATAAAACCCACATTTTTCTCGTTGTCCTTATTTTGTGACTTCAAACAAATGAATAAGCAGGTGAACATTTAAAAGTCCTGATTCTTTACAAATGACTCACCTCCAGTGTGGCCTTGCCCCTAAATGGCCCTGAATTGGGCATAAAGTTTTTGGACCTTTCTAAAGACCTCTATATCCCCCGTTTGCCAAGAGGTTCTGAGTGAAAGCCCGGACTTGGGACAGTAAGAAATGTGGGGGATTCCCTAGCTCTTCCCCTCTGAGGCTTTCACTGCTACCAAAGACTCCCGGGACCTTTTCTAATACTTTTTTCTTTCCACACTGGAGCTTGAACCCAAGACCTCACACAAGCTAGGCAAGCACCCAGCCACTAGAGTTCCCCACCCCAGGGCCATCACCCCTTTTGATCTTGAGAGGAAATCAGTTGAGTCTGTCAGTGTAGACAGCCAGACACTTGGGTCCTCCTTACCTTCTTGATCTGATCCTCCTTCAGCTTGGAGAAGTAAAACGCCATCAAATGTACTGCAAACATGTTTCCTGAGTTTGGGTGTTGCTGAGACAGGCAGAGATTTCCGTACAGTAGCTGTTCTCCCTCTGCAGAGTACTGCACACCGTTCCTTCAGGCTGGGAGCTGGGTGCTACAACTAAATACTTTCAGCTGCTCGGTTCAATGATTAAACTTTGCCCGTCTCTGGTCCCTCCCTCTGCCACACACTCAATTGTCTCATAGCTGTGGGGGGAGCTGTGGGCCAGCAGAGAGGGAGGATGGGAATTGATGGGTTGACTATTTGAGAAGCGGGCACCACAAAATCTTGTTGCCAAGCAACACTCTTACACCAGTGCTTCAAGTCTACTCAGCCAAGGAAAATCTTGAGGAGTTGGGGGCCAAACAAAGCCAACTTTAGGCAGTGGAGCTGTTCCTGCAGGTAAATCCCAGTCCCAGGGTTCCTGCCTTTTCCTCAGCAAGGCAACAGAACTGCCAACTCCCCATCTAAACTGAGACTGAATAGTGTCTTGGTCCCTCAGATTCCAAAAATACTGAGATAATTTTCTACCATGGAAGATAAGCCTTTAGCTTGGTTAATGAAAAACAGTCAATACTCAACAGTGTAAGCCAGACAGCCTTTATTATACATGGAGTGAGGTGTTGAGAGAATGGAAGCCACCAGGCCTCACTGGAGGTGCTGCTGCAGAGAGACACTGAAGCCATGGGTGGGAAGGTCATTGAGATACCTGGCTCCATTGCCCACCTCCCTCATCACACATGATGTTAACAGCTGCTGCCAGGCACAGAGGAGGGGGGCTTTATTATGAACTCTTCTCATAGATGAGAAAGGCAGCCCTGAACTAAGTGACTCACTTGAAATAACGATTATAAATGCTTCAGCCAGGAAGCAGCCTCAGAAGTTCGAGTCCAGAACCTAGCTCATAACCGGCACAAGTGTCTCTTCCTCAGTCCAATACTTATCTGGTAACTGTGACTGTTGGGTTGAGTTTTAGACAGGCCGAAAACTAAACATAGGGCAGACCCTTCTCAGCATGGAAAGAGGTTCTTTGAAAAACAAACCCAAGTCTACTCTCCCACACTCTAAGAAAGTGCGGACACCCCAGGGTCTTGTCTCCCACTGTCCAGGTGACCTCTAAATAAGCTGTGTCACCCTGGTCGGCATATAGCCTTGGCTTTGTCTGCTTTTCTTCTGCATACTCTTACAAATCAAAACAACGGCTGGACAATGCCTGGGCAGGGACCCTCCACAGCTGCCACTTCAGAAACCACCGAAGTCTGGCTTAGGCCAGTCTTGATTAAACGATTACATGCTTTCCACAGACTGACATAACTGCCTCCCTGATGGAGAAACCTGGACCCTTTCAGTCTGTTTACCCCCAAACCATGACTTTTATCTCCTTTGCTTATCGAGTAAGCAAACAAAAGGTTAACCTTCAGTTTCCACCCAGTCCCCTAAATGCAAACTGCTGCTCTCAGACAACATCCTGGGCAGGCTGCCTGTCCAGGAAGGATACTGTTACCCTAATTCTCTCTCACGTGCCTGTGGCAGCAACTGAGGTCATGCACTCCAGGCTGAGATACGAGGTTAGGGTGGGCA
>PVIH01024387.1:0-22849 GCA_004025045.1 Sigmodon hispidus | reverse complement strand
CCACCTAACACCTGTTAGATTGGCTAAGATAAAAGGTACAGATGACAGCTTATGCTGGAGAGGATGCGGAGCAAGGGGAACACTCCTCCATTGTTGGTGGGAGTGTAAGCTTGTTCAGCCACTTTGGAATACAATATGGAGGTTTCTCAGAAAATTGAGAATCAATCTCCCCAAGGACCCAGCATTACCACTTCTGGGTGTATACTCTAAAGACTTACAGTCAAACTCCAAAGGCAGTAGCTCAACTATGTTCATAGCAGCATTATTCGTAATAGCAGGAACCTGTAAACAACCTAGATGTCCCTCAACTGAAGAATGGATTAACAAACTGTGGTACATCTACACAATGGAATACTACTCAGCAGTAAGAAAAAATGATATCCTAAAATTCGCAGGCAAATGGATGGATTTGGAGAATATCCTCCTGTGCGAGGTATCACAAACTCAGAGAGATAAGCAGGGGATGTACTCACTCACTAGTGGTCTCTAAACAAACAAACAAGAAAAAAAGCCAAACATGCCCAAGCGGCAAATACAACCACTGAACAGCTTGGGATCAGAAACACCCTGGACTGACCCCTCAAACCCCCCTCCAACTATAAGAACACCTGACTCACTCTTGAGGGAGGGGGGACAAAACTGGATTTGGCCAGGAGTGAAGACTGATCCAAGCATTTTTGGGTTAGTGGGACCATAGGACTGTCTGCTCCCTGCCCAGGGAGGGGATGGGGAGTTGCAGAGAAGAAAAATGACCAGATGTGTTCGGAGGGGGAACAGACCTTGAATAAGGATATACAGTGATGGAAAAAAAAATTCAGAGGGAAAGCTGAACACAAAGTTAATATATGTGTAGCAATCTTATTTGCATTTCCACCCTTGATAAGCCATGCTTATGATTCTTATCCTCTGTATAGTTATCGTTAACTCTTCAGCATTTTAAATTCTTTTACTGTTTTTTTTGATAAATACAAAATAAAGAAGGAAAAAAAAAGAACCTACTATACCTGCCAGTTTACCAAACCAGTATAATTCTGAACTACATTCTAAATAGTTATACTTGTAGCCATATATAAGTGTAATCCTCATCCTTCATCAAGGAACGGAGACAATTACATATAACCACAACCAATCAAAATATAGTGGTATAGAGTCCAGTCCCAAAGGATATATCTACCATATAAGTCCTGGATCTATGGCTCAGGGATAATTGTGGAGGAGAGGTAAAGAAAGATTATTAGAACCAAAGAAACAGGGAACTTGCTGTGCGATTGTGTTTCTTGGCAATGTCAGAAACTACACACAAAGTCTCAACAAAATGACTGCCTAAACATAAACTGAACAAGAATGACAGCAATAGATACGCCAAAGCAAAAAAGGAAAAGCCCATGAGGCCTCAATCCTAAGGAAAGTATTAGGGCAGCTGACGAATACTGAAAATGGGAAAAATAGTCTTCTTCAGGGAAGAACTCACTGTTATCTAATATCAAATAGTCAGCCCTATATGTATGTGTGTGTATATATATACATAAAACAATAAAATATGATGCTATGAATTAGAAAGAAGGCAAGGAAGTATAAAGAAGGGTTTGGAAGGAGAAAAAGGAAGCAGGATATGGTGTGATTATATATTATAATTCCAAAATCTGTATCTATAGAGTGACATTCTGTCAAGACAAAAGCACCAAATTAAAGAATATATATATATGTGTGTGTGTGTGTGTGTGTGTGTGTATAATGTATGTCTTAGTATTCTTATGCTATTTACTTGGATTTTCCCCCCTCGCAATAGTTTTCTCCTATACTGTTTTGTTTGTTTTTATTTTACTATTGGATACCTGATTGTTTTCTAATTATAGAGGCAAAGAAAAAGTGTGGATTTGGATAGGTGGGTCAAAAAGTAAGGAGGGTCTGGGAAAAAAAATGGTAGAGGGGGAAATAAGTAAGACCTAGAAGAAACCATACATGTATCTTCATTTTTCTTTAGCCTAGTTTAGTAGATTTCATTTCAAATACTAGTTATAAAATGGAAAGGATGTCTTAGATTTTTTTATCCACTAATATTTTGAAGCTGTGTGTGTATTCTTTTTCGCTTTATTTTTACTGTCCTCAAGTTAGTTAGAAGATTTAGAGGTTTAGTTCACAACTGTAATCTCTATACTCAGCAGAGTTATGACTCAAGTAAGGCATAAGGATTGCCAAGATTCTGAGACCAGCCTCAGCTACATAGTGAATTACAGGGCAGCCTGGGATATAGCTTAATGTCTATTGTCAAAAGCAAACAAAATATTCTGCAACACAAGTTTTGGTGGGTTTTTTTTGCTCTTATCACACAGTATATGCAGTATTTTTATTATAGAAGCCTTATCTACTATGACATATTAACAATGAAAAGAAAATTGAATTAAGGGGTATTTGGCATGTCTCAGACTGAGAAAAATCAGAAATTGAAGCATTAGATTATCTCACAATATGGATAATATCTCATTGGAGTCACTTATCCAACTGCAAACTATGTAAATAATTAAACTATCTGAAGTTCATTCAGATCCAAATCTATAAAATGATTTTGCTAAGTTATTCTCTACAATCTGTGGAAAGTGTGTAATGAAATAAAGTAATTGGCACAGTAACTGGAATATGTCAGATCTTTTTGATGTTTGTATTTTCCAGTCAAAGACTTTTTTTCTTCTCTAGATCTCATATAAAGATGATGTAAGAGCCTCATATATAGGCTAGGGCCCTTTTCTGTCCCTACAACAACCTCTCCCTCTGTGCATGCTTGTGTGAGTGTGTATGCGCATGTGGTTTCATGGCTTTGTACCACAGTGTGTATAGTGGTTTGAATAGGAATGGGTCCTATAGGCTCATGTATTTGAATGCTTGGTCATTAGAGAGTGGCACTATTAGGAAGTGTGGCCATGTTGGAGTAGGTGTGGCCTTGTTGTCACTGGTGGTGGGCTTTGGAGTTTAAAATGCTCAACCCAGGCCCACTATCTCTCTTTTCCTGCTGTCTGTCATCCAGCACCATGCCTGCCTGAATGCTGCCATGTTTCCTGCCATGAGAACATTGAACTAAACCTCTGAACATGTAAACAAACCTCAATTAAAAAGTTTCCTTTATAGGAGTTGAAATGGTTAACTTGTTATCACAGTAATAATAATCTTAACTAAATGTGTGTTGGGGTTTTCATGTATTTTCAACATGGGAAACTTTATTCACTGTCTTCTATGGATCTAATGATTTTTAATCCCAATCTACTGGTAGAAATGCTGAGAGTTAACACACTTATATCCATATTTATATGGGTTCTGAAGATATTAACCCAGATCCTCAGGCTTTAATGGAAAGTATTTTACCTAAGAAACATATCTCTAGCCTATTGCTTATATATAATGTTTCATGTTTTTTGCCTTAATTTCTTAGTTTACTAGTGATGAAGTTAGGTCCCCCCAGGTTTGCTTGCATACATTGCCAGAGACTTTTCTAGAGTGTGGTACCTGGCCTGGTTGTTACGGATACAGATTTAGTTGTAATTCTGATCATTATCACCGAGGACCCAAATTTTACTTTGTGGTCCAAAGACCTGGCATCTTCAGAATGAGGGCTCCTTTTTAAGAAAAGGTACCCTCATCTCTATGAGATAGCAAACTAAATTGTCCTCCATACTTTCCCAGAGGAAGCTTGTCAACCTACGAGTTGAATCAAGTGTGGTCCTTGGAATTATTATATGTACTCCTTAGTACGGATCCTTACCTTGACCGCAGACTTTTGTCAGAACTTGCTGGAAGCTGGTTTAGAGACGCAAATGCCGTTCCGACGCCACGGGCACTAAGACCCAGCTCTGCCCATCCTCACAGGAAGCAAGGATAAACCACATCCGGCCAGGGGCGGGCTCTGAAGATTGACAGCAGGGCCTGGTTGCCCACAGGCACTAAGACCCAGCTCCTCCCATCTTCACAGGAAGCAAGGATAAACCACATCCGGCCAGGGGCGGGCTCTGAAGATTGACAGCAGGGCCTGATTGCCAACAGGCACTAAGACCCAGCTCCTCCCATCCTCACAGAAAGCAAGGATAAACCACATCCGGCCAGGGGTGGGCTCTGAAGATTGACAGCAGGGTCCGGTTGCTATGGAACCAGGCTGCTGTGGTGGCAGGATAGAGGAAAGTCTGATTTCCTAACTGTACTTTCCTAGGGCACCTAGGCTTTTGCAGTCACAACACATTCCTTGGGCTACTGCACACAGAGCTTAATGCTTGAGCTTCTGATGCCTCCAGTGTCATGACCTATCCACTATTTCATACTTCCATCTCCTCCATACACTACCTGACCACTAACTCCTTTGCATATCCTGCCCCAGGTTACATGCGAGTCTTTATTTAGAGCTTAATTCTCAGCTTTAGGGCACACTACTCTGTTTTCCTAGAACACACTCACCCCTCCCCTATTGGGAAAAATAAAGGTTACAATGTCACACATAAACCTCTGTGTATCTAGGATGTCCCAACTAGGAACAGTGAATCTTCTGTTCCTGCCCTGTGTGCATCCAAGCCTGCCAGCTACACATGTAGCCCACCCTTGCCTCAGTCCTTTAGGTGGAAGTCTAGATTTTCTATGGAGGTCAACAGCTTTGTCCTGAAACTCAGATGGCTGTATCTCATTCTTTTCCAGAACCAAGGTATGCCTCTGGCCAAGGTCCACTCTCCATAGGAAGCCACACCTTCTTGAGTCCCAGAGGAGGTGATTTGGGCAAGCTTCCTCACATGGTGATCCGGGCTGGAGTTCTTGGGCCTAACAGCAGGGCCGGGATTCTGAACCTACACTTTGTCTTAGGAGATAATTCCTTTCATTCCACAGAGGGTATTTCAGCTTATCTCAGAATTTAAACAGGAAGTCTGCTTTGCAGACCTGGGGTAATTCCTGACCCTCAAACCTATTAGGATATTTTCTGTGACACTGCAGGCAGAGGTGAGGTGCTCCACAAGCTCTGCTGGTTCAACAAGTGGTTTCGGGGTTCCTAGCATCTTCTTTTCTACTGATATTGAGCCATTTGCTGCTAACATAGAATTCACTCCCCTCAGTACCTGAAGAGGAGGTCTAGTCACACCCCAGTTAGGCCCCACTTCTCATCCCTCACCTTTCCAGACAGAAGCATTGCTAAGGATTTTGAGGTAGCACTGTTTCTGTAACTGGTCTTACTGGAATCATTTCTGGCTCTTCTCACCTTTGTAACCACTAAAGCCAAGCCTTCTGACTTTAAAGGTCACTTTCACTTCCAAAATCCTTCAGGAGAAAAATGATGGTTACCTCTTTCTCACAGCTCTGCCAAACCTAACAATACCTGTCAGTTCATAAAGTCTTTTGCTTTTAGTATATTATTTTATTTAGTGTTACTATATTAATTATTTGTATTCATTTTTATTCCATGTATTCATGTGTTTCAATGTTTGTATGCATGGGCATTTTAGTTTCAAGACTCTCAGGTAGTGGTAAGAAGAAAACTTGGGTTTAAGGACTCTTCTTTTATTGTAGCATTCAGGGATCAAGTACTTTTAGCAACTGAGCCATCATGTAAGTCCTATTTTTTTTTAAAAAAAATTCATTCTGTTTTCTCAGTTTAGTTAAAATGATAACTCTCTCCTCTCTCAAGAAACACAAATGCTATTTACCCTCTTTAGCATGTCATCTGCTCATATTGGCTTCTTTTCTCACTCAAATATTCCAAGTATAATTTTCTGTAGAGAACATTAGGGTAGAGTTGTTGAGAGCCTGTGAGAGTCCTCAGATATGGATCCAATTTTTAAAGATGCATTTTCAAAGGTTCCCTGAGCTTATTTAAGCTCAAATTGTTCAAAAGAAAACAAATGAATGCATTAAAGGGAAATATGAGACCTAGATAAGTGAAAGTGCAAAACTAAGTCATCTTTACTATTCATCCAATAAGGAAAATGAGAAGGGGCATGTATCACAGAAATCAGTCTGTACTCTGTGTTCAACCAATAGTGGTCTGTCATTCTAGGGTGATGCTCATTGTAGTGGTTTCAATAATAATGGGCTCCACAGACTCACATATTTGCATGCTTGGTGCCCAGTAAGTAAACTATTTGGAGTGAACTAGGAGGCATGGCCTTGTTGGAGAAGGTATATTGCTGAGTGTAAGGTTTCAAAAGTCCATGCTTTCAAAGGTCCCCCCACCTCTTCTCTGCCTGCTATATACCTCTCAGCTACTGCTCTGGTACCATATCTGTCTGCTTCCTTTTGTGATGATAATGGGCTCATTTTCTGAATCTGTAAGCATGCCCTATTTAAATGCTTTCTTTTATAGGAATTGCCTTGGCCATGGTTCTCCTCACATCTATAAACATTAACTAATACACCATTTCAAAGTTGGAACATAAGTTGTCTCACTTTTGCTACTCTGAGTCATTTGTGCTTTTATGAAGCAAGTGTTCATGTTTCTCAACAGAGCAATATGAAGTCTAGCAAACAGAACTGTGCATGTTTGTCCAAAAATCCTCATTCAGGATACCCTATCTGAATATCTGTACCCTACCCATGCCGTATTTAGGTCAACTTCTGAAAATTAATGATCTTGTTTGGTACAAAGAAAGGATGCATAGCAGGACTTTACTACTGAGTTCAGCTCAGCCTACAGAATGGTCCTTGGTATAGGGGTGTATGGATGAGAAATTGCAGAGACAGAAAGAATTAGACCAGAGACAGAAAACTTAGAGAGTGCACTGAATAAATACTCAGCTGTCCAGATTTTATTTTCCCTTAGCTTTTGATAACAAGCAAAGGGGTGGGGCAAGTATCTTCAAGTCTCAACATAGGACACCTGGTAACCATACCATTAGCCAAACCATCCTATTAGGCACACTTTCAAGGCAAAACAAGTTCCTGATCACTGACCTGGAGTCAAGATGAAATTAGGAAGTCTCTGTGTGCCCTATAGATTCCTCCTTCTTCATAAATTAAAAGTCTCTCAGACCCTCCAGATGACAATGCCTGTCTTAGGTTGTTCCTTTTCACACTTCAGTCTTACCCATCATGGAAGCATGAATTCTACCATTCATGTCCTGTCTTAGGTTGACAGGAGGCTAGAAAATTACTTGTCTCTGACAACCCCCCTCTGGAAAATCTTAAATGAGGGTTCAGAGTTTAACTCCGTGTAGCTCTGAATGAGCAAATGATGCCTAGCAATATACATATTCTTTATGGCTACTATACCTCCTAGTAAAGGAGTAGAGGATGATTAGAATGGGATGGCCTTTTTAAATTGGTGAAGGATGTCTACAGCAGTTTTAGCTGCATCAAGCCTCTTTTTTAAAAAAGAAAGTTGGTAATAAGGACTCATTAGCATCTTATAAAATTCCTCTCAAATGAGCCCTAATCCTTTTTTCAATCAGTAGTTCACTAACCTTAACAGGGTAACACCAATAATTTTACTATGATTATCAACAATGAGCACAATTTGTTGAGTTACAATTCTCACAACTTATATCAAGTAGCAATCTCTTAACAGAACTATTTACATTTTCTACTAACAGAGCATAAAGTATTAGCACAAGCTAACACTATCCCATATAATGCGCAAGAAAGAGGTTTTGCATTTGAGCTGTTCCAGTAGAAGAATACTAAGTAGCAGAAAAATCTTTCCCAACTCCTCCTCATCAGTCTGGGAGGCTCCTCTGTACCTCCAGTTGGATTTCCCAACCAGTCTAGCATATATCTCTGAGTTCCAGTTATCTCATACTGAAGATGGATTTTAGCCACACATTGCCTTCATAATAGTCTTTGAACTGATCCAAGAGTCTCTTTTCCACAAGGAGGAAATCTCTGAGGCAGCAGTTTTCTAGGCTTTTTATTTCTTCTGAGCAATCAGCAAATGAACACTACTGTGGCAAAGGTGACCTCCATGTCTCCATGTCCCAAGATATGATGTGAATAAATGGCCAAACAGTCACAGACAGGTGAGTATTCTTAGGCCAGAATCAGAATAACTGGAATTCACAGAGGTCTGAAAAATTTGTGCAACAGGTCTATCACAAATCATAGAGGTCTGGATAAATTATGGAGCAGGTCTATCAGGAAGCCAGGAATCATTCCTTCCTTTCCCAGACTGCACTGGAAGATCAGGAATACAGGTTCAGCAAATCTCATTCGAACTCCTCTGGGGAATCATTAGCAGCTAGAACACCATCAGGGACAGCATTCCTCTTCTCCACATCCTGTACCTAGCACTGTGGCAGGAATCAAGCTTGCTTCATTTTCTTCCTGTGAAAAAGCAAAAACAAGCCCTTAACCCCTATTAAAACAGGATCCAGACCTTTCCATAATCCAGTGTAAGTATTTTTCCATTTCACCTGAGCAAATTTGCCTGGTGTGATCATGCCAAAATGTATCCTCAGCAGACTGCTCAAGGGCATCAAAATTCAAAATTTCAAAATAAGGAGGGAATGATTCAATGCATTATGTGGTGATTAAGAGTATAATACTTTTTCTTTAATTTTCCATTGGGAATAAAATATCTGAAATGCTTTGCTAAAATGTCCAAATCCATTATTGGCTTTTATAATTTTAGGAATTATTATATATACAAAACACTTTAAGCAATGAGCTATTTCATGTTTAGTGGCTTCCTCAGTTTGTACAGTGTCCATCAGAAAACCCTGAATAGGTATTAATAGCCACAGGCACATATTTAATCTGCCAAATTCCTCAACATGAGTAACATCTATTTGTCATAAATAATTAGGAAGAAGGTTTCAAGGATTTAGTCTCAAATGAGGCATAGGCAAATATTGCTTGCTATACACATCATATTGCTCAACAATCTGATGAGCAACTTTCCTGGTAAGGTCATATTTTTTTCTTAAGCTTCTGTTATTCTGATGGTGAATACTGTTGAGTCAGTTGATGTAACTGTTCTATAGCCAATTCTGTCTGAGACAAGGTGACAATCTGTGTTAATTTATCATCTGACATATTACCATTAGCTAAAGGCCCTGGAGGAATGGAAAGAGCTTTAATATGACCTACAAAACATGACAACTTTCAAGGCTAGAAAGATGGCTCAGCGGTTAAGAGTACTGACTGTTCTACCAGAGGACCGGGGTTCAATTCCCAGGACCCACATGGCAGCTCACAACTGTCTGTAGTTCCAGTTCTTGGAAAAACGAAGGCAAATAATAAGTTTTTTTTTTAAAGAGGCAACTTTCTTTGATAAACAGTGTCTTGAATTTGCTGAATTAGCATCCTAATCTGACCATTACTAGTTCCAATGCAGGGAACAGTTTCTGTAACTTGAAGGGCTCAGAAAATATAGTGGCCATCTGTATACAAATTAAAGGAACTATTTACAAAAAGCTGAAAAACCATAATCAAACTGCATAATTCTATTATCTGAGCTGAAGCTGGAGTTTATTTTTGTACTACATAATCTTTACCATTAATAACATAAACCACTCTCCTGTTGGAGGAACCATTTCTAAAAAAAACCAGTATGGTACCTTTTAAAGAATCTTTCCGCACAACTTTAGGAAATATAAAAGAATGCATTTAGCCTATTTGCAATAATTGATCAGCTGGAAAATAATTATAAATTTGGCCTAAAAACTGAGAAAAAGCAACTGCCCAAGAAACACTATTTCTAAATAACAAATAAACTTGCTGTTTAGTAAAAGAAACACTGATCACACTTGGTTCTTTGCCAAAATATCGCCTAGATTCTGTACCCTCAATTAACTTTCCTGCTGTTTGCATTAGCCCAAAGACAGTACTGAAATAACTCATCACGTCCCTGCCTTAATTCTGACAAGTCGTCGGTCCAGGAGATGGAAGCTTATTTCAGGCCCTCCTGGCAACTGTAGTAACCTGGGCATACACTGTCACATCAAAATTTAACTGCTAATCCATCTCTGGATTAGCTGAATGCCTTCTCTTGCAAGCATATCTAAAGTAATGGGAATTTGTTGGGCCCAATTTATATCAACTGTGTCTAACATCGTTCCACAAATTCATATTTCCATAACAAATAATCCCCTCCTGACAGTTCTGGCCATCTGTTTCCAATGCCCAAGAGAAAAGGCTTCTATAGCCATGTTTCTAACAAGGCCTAGGTAAAAGGTGCAGTGGCTCCATACTGACATGCCCTTTTTAATTCCTTAAGATGTTTCAACAGAATTGGAGTATGCACCCACATGATATTTTCTGGGTGTCTCACTGTTCAATCACTGGAAATATTTGAAATCCTTGGACATCCTCTTTTCTGCTAGCTACTTTCCTGATACTAGCTTGCAGGGGAGATACATGACTAACAGTGAAGGTTTGCTATGCTCTGAGAGACCTTTGTACCATAGCAATTATAGGAAACTTTTCCACTCTAGCAGCTGCCTCCCCAGGCTAATCTGATTCAGCCATTACAGTAGGAAGAGGAGCGTTCTTCCAATAAAAGGAGACCTGCAGAGTCTCTAATTTTTGTGAAAGGGAAACTACCAAATCTCTCAAACCTGTCACCTCCTCCTTTGTCTTATCCCAATTTTTTTGCTTTTCAAACTCAGCTTCATAGTCAGGATTGGATAGATCATCATTAGACAGTTTTGTAAAGGCATCTACATTTAGTAGCTTCTCTGGTGGTACAGAGAGTTTTCTTTCACTTATGTCCATTTCAGAGGAAAACACCCGTTGGTACTCAATGCACAAATCCCAACTATCCTGAATAAGTGCCCACAATCTAAGAGCCTCCACTGGAATTTCTTCAGGCCTATGCAGATCATACTGCTATTGAATTTTTACTCCAATTCTCCCTCCATGGGTCTGTGTCCAAGGTCCCACAGACAGGAAACCAAGGCTATAGCTTTTCTACAAACTCTTCAAATGTCTGCACTTGCTACTATCCTGTCTTAGTCCCCTCCTTGTCATGTTTAAAAATATCTCCAAGCAATTATGCAAAGAACTGTTTACTAATATCCTGTACCATATCTACAATTTTACTTCCAAGTAAATCATCATACCTCTACTTTTATTCTGGGCACTAATTTCACCTTATGATGTCCATCACAATACTCCCCTGTGTACCACGGCTCACCTTTGGGCACAAACTGCTGAGTTCAGCTTGACCTGTAGAATGGTCCTTGGTATAGGGGGTTGCGAATGAGAAATTGCAGAGACAGAAAGAATGGGAATTTCAGAGGCTGAAAACTTAGGGCACTGAATGAATATTCAGCTGTCCTAATTTTATTTTTCCTGGGATTTTTATACCAAGCAAAGGGGAGGACCAAGTACAGACAAGTGTAAACACTTCTTCAATTCTGAAAACATAAGACACTTGGTAAACACAAGCTTGGCAAAAGTATCCTGTTATGCAGTCCTGTGAGGCAAAATAAGCCCTGCTCTCTGATCTTGAGTCAAAATGGAATGAGGGCACACTTATGGAGTCTTTGTGGACCCCTGCACTCTACTGTTTAGTGGCATTATATACATGATAAATATAGTTGAATAATATCATATGTTTGAGGTGAGTGTATATTTTCATTATTAATGGAGGTTTGAATATTTTCCCTATATCTTAAATGCTTTTTAGAAAATATTGTTTCATCTCCAGTTATAAGCAGATTATTCTCTCCTGATGTTCCAGAGAACAAGAGTATGAAATTAGAGAGTGGGCTACAAAACAATACACTAATAATTAAACAAAACAAAATATTATGTACAATGTAGTCCATTCCAATAAGACTAGTCAAGTTTATTTTACAAAGTAAATTTGATTCCTGTTTTATCTAGACCAGAAGACATACAAGAGGAGAAGAGGGGTGAGTAGGAAAATAATGGAGAACTAAATACAAATCGTCTGCTAGCCTGACCTATCAGGTTCCTTTTGAAATGTTTATTTTCTTAAAATGGCTTAATTCAAAGATATTTTCATCTTGTCATCTTTTAAATGTATGTCACACACATTATATAATCTTATTACAACTAATTTCTAATCAATCTTTTCTTTAAACTTCTCATCCCTTTAATCACAAGGCTTGGCTCCAATATTACATTTCCTGGTGCTTTTTTCTCCTCACCTTGTACATTTTGCTTGTTCTTTTCATGGTAGATCTGCATAATAGTGATAACAAATAACCCCATGACACAATCAGTACTAGGCTGTCTTGAAATCTCCTCTGCCAATGATATTAGTCAAAATACTTCAATTTAACCTCCAGCAGATTCTTAGGGCAAAAAAAAAAGGCAGCTGCATCCTTTGCGAAAATTTCATAAGAATCTTTCCTAACCTAGTTGCTGTCCCCCAATTAAAAATATCTCAAGCTGGGCCTCCATGGTCCACATTGCTTAAAGCACTACTGTCTTTCAAATTCCTATTAGGATGGCCATTTTCTAAGTGTTCAACTGTTTTCCTAATACAAAGTCCCAACATCCTCAACATTTCTCCAACAAACAACATGAACAAGCCTATCACAAACAATACCCACCACTCCTGGCACCAGTTTCTTAGTTACTTTTGCATTCCTGTGAAGAGACACTTAGTTACTTTTATATTGCTGTGAAGAGACACTATGCCCAAGATAACTTCAAAAACAGTATTTAATTAGAGGATTGCTTATAGTTCCAGAGGGTGAGTCCATGATCAACATTGTGTATGACAAAGCAGCAGGCAGGCAGGCCTGTCACTGGAGCAGTAGCCGATAACATACGTCTTATCTGCAAGTTGGAGACAGAAAGAGAGCAAGTATGGGCATGTCGTGGTGTCATGGGCTTTTGAAACCCCAAAGTCTACTCTCTTTCATCCTAATCCTTCCCCAAACAGTTCTACCAACTAGGGCCCTTAGACTCAAACATATGAGTGGCCATTCTTATTCAGACCACCACACTGCTATGGTAAAGATTATTGCCAAAACCAACTTGAGTTAAAAAGGGTTTGTTTTATTTATACATCCTATGAGGGCTAGTTTTATATTAACTTTACCCAAGTTAGAGAGACTAAAAGGAACTTTAACTGAAAAAAAAATGCCTTTGTTAGATCCAGCTAACAGGATATTTAATATATAAATATAAAATATGTAGGATATTTTCTTAACTAGTGATTGATGGGGGAGGGACTAGCCCATTGTGAATGATGCCATCCCTGGGCTGGTAGTCCTGGGTTATATAAGAAAGCAGGTTGAGCAAAGCCATGAGGAATAAGCCAGCAACTAGCACTCCTCTGTGGCCTCTATATAAACTCTTGCCTTCAGGATCCTGTCCTGTTTGAGATCCTGTCCTGACTTCCTTCAAAGATGAATAATAATGTGGAAGTGTAAGCCAAATAATTTTTTTCTTCCCCAAGTTGCTTTTCAGTCATGATGTTTCATTACAGCAATAGTAACCCTGGACTAAGAAACATCCTGATCTTTGTCCATCACTGAGAGAAGCGAAGGCAGGAACTGAAAGCAGAGACTATTAAGTAGTGTCGTTTACTGTTTCCTCGCAGTGTTTACTTTGATTTGCTTTCTTATATCACTTAAGGATACTGCCCCAAGAGTAGCACCATCTGCAGGGTCCAGGTCCTTTCCACATCAACCATTAAGAAAATGACTCACAGACTGTCTACAAAAACGCTGATGGAAAAAAAAATCCTCAAAAAGGTCCCCTCTTCTTTTATGCCTCTAGTTTGAGTCAAGTTGACAAAAAAACCCAGCAACCTAAGCAGTACTATTGAGTCTTTGACAATTTGATACACAAACACATCACTACTAAACTACCAACATTATTTTTTTGTTTATTTCCACAATCTCATTCTAATGTTACGATATAAAACACATTTAGATTTTTTTAAATATTAAACACTTTAAAAGTTTTGTCTTTTTAAAATAATCTATCTCTTTAAAAGTCCAGTCTCCATATAAAAAAAAATGCATACTTCTTATTCTGAGAGTAAAGAATCAGGGCAGAGCTACAATCAAGTCAGAGTAAATTGTAAACTCAACAAAATAAACAGTTCTGTGTCTAATGTCTGTGAATCACTCACGATGTTCTAGGTCCCAAAGTGTCTTTCCACTCCACCCATCAAACTCTGTCATTTTCAGTGCAAAGAGATTGAACACCTCTATTTGTTACTTTCTGCTGGTTTTAGTGATAATTCCACAGTCCTGACATCTCCAATATATGTGTTCTCCACTATAACTGAGGCACTGCACCTTCAACATAGATGGCTTCTCCTGCTCTTTTTAAAGACATCAACCCTGTGACATGGTAACAAGCCCCCTCAGCTTATAATCCATTCAGTTCTGGGATTTTCACTGTAACAGTGGTTTCAACTTTACCAGTGGCCTCTCCTAGCCTCTTATAGTCCCAGGCATTAGGTGCTCTTCATGCCTACTTCATGCTTCCAGTTTCAGTACCATACGGGAGACTTTTACACATTATAAGCTCAGCTGCCAGCTTGAGATGCAGCCTTGGCCTTCCACTGGACCATGAGTTCTGGTTGCTTACTCTGAGAAAACACTTCCTCTGAGATTTTGCCTCAATGATGTTGATTTCTTCTTATATCTGGTCTCACAACTTATTTCTCAGCCCCAGCTAACCAATATCAATTTCCTCAGTAAAGCAAAGCTATCACTTCAGAGGTGTTTATCTCTTGTTAATCATAACAAGAGCCAAAATAACTAAGAAAGTGCTGCACCATCAAAGCCTACTCCAGTGTATGTGACTCCTCACAAAAGCTTGGAACCTAGAGCACTTCACAGTCTGCTGGCATCTCAGTATGTTGGGCAGTGACTTTTTCAGGTGCTTCAGTAGGTCTAAACCTCATATAGCCAGACCAGCTGGTTCCTGCTTCTTTCAGGCACCTGGTCTAGTCTCAGTCTTCTTTGCAACTTGACCCTGCTAGTCTGAGAGAGACTCTCAGCTTTTATTGCTTACTCTGTGAGGGTGGTACCTAGTAAATCTGGTCAGTTTCAGGGACTTGAAGCTATTTTGAGTTGCTTACCTCATGATTTAAAGAACTTCCCTAAATGATAAAATGTTTCAATCTTGGAGAAGACTGTTCACATAGCAGCCATTTTCTCAGCCCTTATATATCCAGAAATATGATGAGGTTTATTTTTGAATGGACACTCTTTTCAGGGGTAGTATTATGATGAATAAAGGCTCAAATTCACTCTATTTATGTATTGCATTGCTCTATATATTGAGTGTTCCCTAATAGAATAGATCTTAGGTATTCTTACCACAAAAAAGTCCATTAAAATTTTCAGATAATTCATATCTTAAACTCTTTACTTACAGGAACCATTTTGTCATTCATACATATAAAAAACAAAGTAACTAACACATTAAATTAAAAAAATACTTCAGAGTCCCATAATTATCTTTTCCTTTTTTTGGTTACAAATGGTGTCTTAGGGTTGCTATTGCTGCTAAGAGACACCATGACCACAGCAGCTCTTAAAAATTAAAACATTTAATTGGCATTGGCCTACAATTCAGAAGTTTAGTCCATTAGTATCATAGTGGGACACGGTGGTGTGTAGGCAGACATGGTGCTGGAGAGAGAGCAGAGAACTCTCTACATTCAGATCAACAGGCAATGGGAAGAAATAGTGACACTCAGCCTGACTCAAGCATGTGAAATCTCAAAGGCCACTCCCTAGTAACACACTTCTTCAGTAAAGCCCTACCTCCTAATAATGTCATTGCCTATGGGCTTATAGGGGCCACTTTTATTCAAACAGTAACAATTGCATTTCTACAAATTTTTAGTTTGTTGATAAAAATAATACTAGTCAGTGAAGTGACGTGGTTCAGCAGGTATTGATCCTTGCTATGAAGCCGGATGACTTAGGTTTGTCCCATGAACCAACATGTTAGAAGATTACTGACTCCTGTAGGCTGTCCTTTGTCCTACATATATGTGCCCTCCAAAAAGAGTAAGTGTGAAATAATTAAAATAAAACAAACAAAATTTCCCAAAACATGATGCGCAAGGTAGCACATACTTATAAGGCCTGGATAATGGAGAGTTCAAAACAAGCCTTGACTACATGAGTTCTTCATAGGACTTCTCTATGAAGCATCATGCTGTCTGCACTATAACACCAGAGGGAAAAACATTAAAGTAGGATATATACAGAATAAAATAGAAAAAATACCATATAATTACATTTTCAGTCAGCCAAACCTAGTTAGCAGGTTTCCTTTCAAATGTTAATTTTAAAATACTAGATGATTGAGCCAGCTTTAACTTTGGATACTTACTCTTTTGAAGCTCTGTGAGATTACACACATTTATAATTCAGTCACCAATAGAAGGTTTCCAAGAGCCTTGGCTACACAGCAAATTCTAAGGTAGCTTGCCCTATAGAATGAATTCCTTGGTCATCATATTTCTCTTCATCTTGCATCCAATATTTTGAGATAAGAACATTTCCTTGTTATGATAAGAAAAATAATTGAGGACATCAAGTAAGTCTCAGTCTAGAAGTAAAATATTGTGGCTTTAGGTTATCTTAACTTTGGATAATGTCCCAGCTCTATCACTTATCAGCCGTGTCAAGTGTGAACATTATCATATTCTCTGACCTTCAGATTCCACTTGTATAAAATGGTTTTGGCAAGCTTTGTCTTCACTAGATGGCGCTATAGCTGTATAAGGAATGGATAGTACTTAGTATTGGATTTCTTATACTGTCTCTTGGCTACAGTTTCCAACTAATGTTATTTCCCAATTTTCTTTCCTTAGATATTATCAAAGGAAACAAAAGGAAGCTTACCTGACATAAATTCCTGCCATTTCAGTGTGATAGTGAAAGGCAGGGTAGGACATTTCTCTGTCATCTCTAATCAGAGGTAAGTGAGCATCTCATTCCATATCTAGATTGCTTGATTTGCCTTTTGACAGAATGGTAAACTGTGTGGGTTTCTGCATTAGGGCAAGTGAGTATAAAGGGATGTCTTCTTCAATTGCTTTCAAGCTTATCTTTTGGAACAGGGTCTCTCATTGAACACTGACCTCACCAATTCAGCTAGGTAGCTGCTCAGAATGTACCAAGAAACCTTTTGTTTCCTGCACCCAAGTGCTGTTATTATAAGTGTTATAATATTACACTTTGCTTCTGTAATACTCATGCTAAGGTTGAACTCTGGGGCTCATATTTGGCCACAAACAATTTACCACTTGAGGAATCCCTCTAGTTCTGTTCCTCTCCATTTGAACTGCAAGATATGTCCTGTAATTGAGGCTTGTGGCTCCCTGAGATCCAGGAGAAGGAAATGACATGCATATTTTCTTGTTACACACTTGTCAATGATATCATTAAAATGAAAACTAGCACACACAAATTGGAGCCTTATGATGGTAGTAACAAATGAGTGTCAATCCAAATCACTGACAGTCCCAATATTCCCACCTCAGTAGTTTTGGGATAATATCCTAGGATCAAACCTTGCACTACCCTGTTTACCTAGAGACCCTGTTTACCTAGAGTGGGAACTGAGAGAAGTAAGTATTGTCCTGTAGTGTGCAAGGAGTTAGCTGGTTCCTGGTACAATCTGGAAATCTGACCTCCATTGACATGAGATAGCACACACTTCTTCTCTGTGATGCCTTGGAAAGAACTGTCACAATAAGCATGTCTTAGTCCCTTCATTCATACTTTGTATCATTGTATTGACTCTTGTTAGGCAGTGACTATCCCATCACTTTTATGTGGAGCACAATCGCATTAATACAAGTAGAGCCTACCCTTGGTATACTCACAAAGAAAGGAAAAATTCAACCTGTCAATCCTATTCCTTTCCTTCTAGAGATATGGAGGTGAGACTTTCTAAAATTACTTTTATTATCTGATTCCCATAAAGCTCATAAATTAACATTTCTGATTTCTTGGGTCTTGTGTTACCCTCACTGCAGTTCATTAGTTGTTTTCTATCAAAGCCTGGCCTTCCTTTCTTGCCTGATATCAACATGGTATCCTCAAGGCCCATACATAGGTCTTTTAAACCTTAAAAGGGTACGTGAACTAAGGATTATCAGTCTTGCAATTCTGTTTGGGGTTCTGCCAGAAAATAGATGGGGGAGTTCTCTCCATTATTCACCTTATATTTTGATATTTTGATACCCACAATGCTTCTATAGGTGTGTTCATATCTCAGTGTCTTTGGCTTTGTCTCTGAGACTGAATCATTCTAGGATATGTCAAATACTTTTTTTTCTTTTCCTTTTTTTTTTCTTCCTTCTTTATTTTGTATTTATCAAAAAAACAGTAAAAAGAATTTAAAATGCGGAAGAGTTAACAATAACTATACAGAGGATAAGAATCATAAGCATGGCTTATCAAGGGTGGAAATGCAAATAAGATTGCTACACATATATTTTCTTTGTGTTCAGCTTTCCCTCTGAATTTTTTTTCCATCCCTGTATATCCTTATTCAAGAACTCTTCCCCCTCCCACCACATCTGGTCATTTTTCTTCTCTGCAACTCCCCATCCCCTCCCTGGGCAGGGAGCAGACAGTCCTATGGTCCCACTGACCCAATAATGCTTGGATCAGTCTTCACTCCTGGCCAAATCCAGTTTTGTCCCCCCTCCCTCAAGAGTGAGTCAGGTGTTCTTGTAGTTGGACTGGGGTTTGAAGGGTCAGTCCAGGGTGTTTCTGATCCCAAGCTGTTCAGTGGTTGTGGTTTGCCGCTTGGGCATGTTTGGCTTTTTTTCTTGTTTGTTTAGAGACTACTAGTGAGTGAGTACATCCCCTGCTTATCTCTCTGAGTTTGTGATACCTCGCTCAGGAGGATATTCTCCAAATCCATCCATTTGCGTGCGAATTTTAGGATATCATTTTTTCTTACTGCTGAGTAGTATTCCACTGTGTGGATTTAAGTCTAGAGTGAGTTCTCCCTGGTATACCTTCTTGAGAATAGGTTCCTATGCCAGGAGTGATGTGAGATGGACAGCAGATCCAGGATACTTAACAAGAATATGTTAACATTATCATCCTCTTTATAGGTAGAACTACATTAACATCTTCCATAAGAAATTTACTTTCTACAGTAGATAAGATGTCCATAGTGGGAGATGAATGAGACAAGTCTACATGTCAGCTAGGCAATTGATCTTCAACAATATATTCTCTATCCCTTGAATATATTCCTGGTCCCTTGAAATTATATAACACTGTAGGTGTCAGTATTCAAATTGATATTAAATAATCACCTACTCTTTCATTAATTCTGATTTAATTTTTATTAATTACTAAAACACATTTATTTGTGGAAGCAGGAGCCACATATGATGGCACATTTATGGAGGTCAGAATACAGTTTGTGGGAGCCCATTCTTCTTCCACTATATGGGTCCTAGAGATAAAACCTAGGTTGTCAGGAATGGTAGAAGGTGCTGAGGCATCTTGCAGGCCCTTCATTCTGTTTTGTAACTCTCATTTCTTGCTCTAGCTATGGCTTCTAATTCCATTATTTGGGCACAAGTTTCTTCTTAGCATTAATCAAGATGTGGGTTGGAGTATTGAAATAAGAGCCTCAGTTTTGGTTTTCAGCTTATGAATAAAGCAGCATTGGCTCAAGATCAGGGGTCCAATATGAACTTGGTTATTTCCTATCCCTGTGAATTTGGGGACATTAAGATATTCTGTAATGCTCAAACTTTCCACTAAGAAGAAGTGAATTTAATAGAGTCTATTTTGTAGGACCAGCAAGATTCATGTTGAATGTATGACTTTGGTATCTGACTTGTCCTGTATATAATTATTAAATGATGGCACTCATGGATGTGATTATTTTGAGCTGTTTCATTGGTATTATCCTCAGATTACTTATATTAATGTTTATGCTGAGATGCCATAAAATATATAGTTCTGAGGGTCCCAAACACATAGAGAAAACAATAAAAACATTCTGTCACAAAGCAATGAAAATTGAGAAAAAATGTTTCTATTCAAGTATACCTTTCCCTTTTTCTTTTTTAGGAAGGGTACCACATTTGACTTTCATACATAATACAAGTTTCTTCTAAAATCTATCATTACATGGACAGGTACTGGGTCTTATTTTGCTAAACATCTCTCATAAAACTCAAGAACAGATGTTCAATTACATGTCAATTGTTCAATTTGGTAAAATACAAACTTTGAGCAAGAAATCTAATTTAATATGATTTAGTTTTTTATGCATCCTTTAATATCATAAGCAAAGCAGGTATGAGTCTCTTACATATTTGAAAAAAGTGTGAAGTAAAATAAAACATAAACTAAAAGTTTATTATTGTTTCTATATCTCTTATCTCTGTTACTTGCAGGCACATTTAGATTCTAATGCTATATTACCATATAGTACATAACCAAAGTAAACTATGAAATTTCAAATAACATTTTAAATCCAATCAAACTTTCAACTCTCAACTTGGTAAACAGCAATGAAGCATAATCTATGGTATTTTTCTATTTAACTTCTTTAAGTGAACACTAAAATAAAAAAAACCTGTAAACAGCTTTATGAATAACTAATTTGAACATCAACATCACAAAAGCAAGGATTATTAGGCTCTTTCAGTCATGTAGTGGAGACTACCTTAGATCTCACTAGAAGATAAGAATGCTGGACTAGGTTTTAGAACATCTCTTGGTCTTATGTCTAGTGCTTTTCTGGGCTGGACCTTCTGCATGGACTTTATCTTCTTCCCTTAGAGCTTCTTCATAGTTAGATGGATAAGTAGAGGATCCAGTTTCATTGATGTTGGCCAAAAACTCCATCACCTTTACCTGGCTACTTTCAGCATAGGCTTTTGGACCCCATAGGAACTGATAGGATGGAGGATCACTGTTAGGAACCTGATAGTATTCCAGGTACTCTTCCTGCACTAGATCTTCAGTGATGAGCTTTCTGGTATCCCCAAAGATGAGGTGTGGGACCCCATCATAGACTCCTAACATATTTAGGAAGTTCCAAACCTCCTCTTCTGAGGCATAGTAGCCATTTAAGTAGATCACACTTAGAAGAGGGATCAAAATGCCCCTGTTGGGAAAACCCATCTCACTGCTCCTACTTCCATCATCCTGGAAATCTAGCTTGCTGACAAGCTCATAGGATTGACTATTGGGCTTGACTTCTTTCAACTCAAGGCCAAAAACCAGATCCATGTGGTTGGAAGCTTTCTTGAGGATCTCAGGGAAGTGCTCCTCAAAACTTTTGTTGACTACATTCAGCATTTCTTCTCTCACCAGGAGCTCTTTCTGTTTGTACTTGCTGAGCATGTACTCCATCAGCATCCCTGTCTTCTTTGTTAGAAGATCTTCCTGTGGGGTCTTACTGGAGTGCTCCGTACTAGAGAAGCTCCCTTTTTTCTTCTGTTGGCTTTTGGCACTTTTATCAGATTTTTTGCAAGCAATGCAGATTCTGAAAGAGATGGCATGAGTAATTCCTTGAAACAACTTGGAAAAAACAATAGAAGAGGTAATTGGGACAGTATCTCCAGCGGTCTGAGCAGAAGAGGTTGACTCTCTTTTCTCTGGTGCTGTGGTGTGAGTATCTACAAGCTCTTGGGACCCTGTTTTGGTCTGGCGGCGTTTCTCACGAGCCCGGGCCTTACTCTTCTGTCCCCTGGGCATGATAGATATGGTTAGTGCCAGCAAGCAAGAGTAGCTTGCAGAGAAGGCAACTTGGGTTCCTGAACAGAGAAAATGAGATAATATAAGCACCATAATTATGTCTTGAATACATTGCCTTTTATCAATATTCCTTTACCTTTTCCCAAACCCACAAGGCTCTTGGTCTCCTGAGTAGCGTGCAGCCACTGATGTTCAACAAGGGTCTCTGTCTTCTAGTGTCTGAGCACCCTCAATTCTAAGATTATATCACCTTATTTCAGCTTCTGCACTTCTCCCCTCTGCTACTCTCATTTGACAGCTCAAAGGTTCCTTTGTAGCCTTGAGGGAGAAAGCTTCAGGGAGTTTCAGTACACTGCACTAACTGGGTACACAGAGTGCTGAGAATTAGCAAAGCCCTTTATGTCTTGGGCTGTCTGGGGTCTTCAACCTTCCTCCAGGTTCTTTGCTTAATATTCCAGTAAGTCTTGGCATCACCCATTCCATGCTATACTTTTTAGATTGAGGATATTTACCATTTGGGCTAAAATAGAGAAAAGGAAAGTATTGAAACTAGCAGCTCATTTCTTTGCTTTGTGAAGGTAAAAGTGCCTTGAGAACCATGATTGTGGCTAATAATGCCAGAATGTTCATAGTTTACAATAAATCTTGGGCTGTAAATGGGTCTCTTCTTTCTGAAAGTGGTCCCCCTCATAGTTCATTGTCATATACATCACTCCTGTTAGGCCCTACAAACCAAGACTCAAGAGAACCTACACCACATGGCCAAGGTAGCTATTTTGTGAAACTACCTCTGGAAAAATGAGACACTACTTTATTTTGTTAGATCCCTCACAAGAATTAATAAGTTCTATACTACTTTAAATATTTCATTTTGTTTTCAGCCCTTGTAACATACTTCTATGCTTAAATAGTCTTAACTAATATTTTTCTTTTTGTATATTTTAATTATATTAAATAATGTAATTTATCATGGAATTTTAGACACACACACATGTGTAGTGTAGTTTGATTATATTCATTGGACATTCTCTGTTTTCTCTGCCTCCTTTTATTCAGAGGCTGTTTTTCTCCCTTATAAACCTCTTGTATCCAAAACTGTACATGGTTCCTAAACACAGGATTCAATTTTTCTGTTTTCTTTGTTCTTTTCCTTGTACTCAAAACATTGTATCGCTTCCCCTCTGCCCTGCTTGTACTCCCCCTCTCCCTCCCTCCCTCTACCCTTCCCTCTGCCCTGCTTGTACTCC
>PVIH01024386.1:0-22851 GCA_004025045.1 Sigmodon hispidus | reverse complement strand
AAAAAAAAAAAAAAAAAAAAAAAAAAAAAAAAAAAAAAAAAAAAAAAAAAAAAAAAAAAAAAAAAAAAAAAAAAAAAAAAAAAAAAAAAAAAAAAAAAAAAAAGAGACTTTGCTTGGTGTTAGCCACAGACCTATGCTTTCTGGTCCACCATCCTATAAAGATAAAAAAGAGGCCAAAAATAATCTTCTTTTGATCCTAAGGTCTGGCAAAAAGTGAGATCAAAACAACAGCTTGCCTGCCCAGTGTTTCAAGATGTACAAGATAATCGCTATAAAAAACCACTAAATTTTAAAGTGATCAAGTCTCTAGCAGAGTCAGCATTTAAAGTGATACCAACATTTTAAAAGCTCTTTAAGTTAAAAAATGATTAAAATTCTCAATAAAACAAATTTAGACTCTCAAAACCTCCAAACAAAAAAAAAAAAAAACAAAAATAAAAAAAAATCCACAAAAAATAACAAATAAACACAAAGTCTAGATTAAGGTTATTATATATTCTTTTAGTTTTTCAACTTTTAATGAGCTAATTGCAAAAAGACAATTGATTGCTAAGGCTGCTAAGTTAAACCAATACTTATATTTTAAAAATATCTTGACCTTAAAATCTGTTTATAAAAATATGTTACTTAAAAAAAAGTTTCTGTTTTTGTCTTCACAAAAGATCAAAGCCTATAAATTAGTTCTAGACAAAAGTAGTTCCATTTACCAAGGCCACCTAAAGCTGGCCTTTGGCTCCCCCTCCCTATATAGAGGGTAGAGATGACAGTTATTTAATAAATTTCATCTTAATACTAAATCTTTAAAAATTCATTTCAAGATCACAAAAGATCAAGCCATCCAAATAGTCAAATAGTCCTTTATATACAAAATTTCTGTCAGTAACCTATTTTAAAATAAATCCTCGAGACATTTTGCTTCTAAATCATATTTGGCACATAGATGTTACTCATATTCCCTCCTTTAAAAAGGTAGTCTATGTCCATGTTTCTGTTAATACTTGTTTTCATCTTAACTTTTTGTCTCTGCACATTCTAAAAACAAGCTAAAAATATTAAAAGCTGTTGCTTATAGAGTTTCCAAAAGTAATTAAATTTTGCCAAATTTTGTGCTAAAGACTAAGACTTCTTATAATTTTTATGGGTCTGACAATTGTAAAAGCAACTCTCATTGCACTCTTAAAGTTTGTCTTAAAACTAAAAAAAAAATATACAGCCATGCCTAAAGGCTATTTATCCTTCATTTATTATATTTTAAATGTTTTAACTAGATTCTCAGTCACTTACTACAGCTAATAAATACTAAAGGCTTAGCAACATAGCCTTATCTCAAGATCAATAAAAAAATCTGACAGATGACACTTAACTTAGACCAGATCCAGTTCTGGTATGAGAGAGAGGGTCTATTTGTGTTTTTTCCACAAGATACAGACTCCCTAAGACAGAGACGATGACCTCCTGCTAATTAAAACTGACAGCTCAGAGTAAAGAACAAAAGAACAGCTGCCCCGCCCTCTCAGCAGAAACCAAATCAACAGTTTTTGTCTTTTAATGCAAATCTTTCTCAGACCTAGAAACTGCTTGCTTTCCTTTCCCAGAATGTGGCTCTGTTCTTTGGCAGACAAAAATTATTCTTTAGATATATACTTTCTTCTTACTGTGTGCTAACCTACCCTCTAGACACTTTGCATTAGAGATAATATGGCTAGGTTAAAAAAAGATGCTCTTTCAGTCCAGAGGCATAAAAGGCAGTCAAAACTAGGCTAGTGCCCTTGCCTCTTAAACCTGCATGGGCTGAGAGTTAATAAAAGTCATAACCAAATAAAGATAAAAATAAATCCTTTTAATAATTAGCTTTTATGTAAAATTTATGATAGTTGTTTACATGCTAAAGCTTTACTTATAATTAAAAAAAAATTTTTTAGACTAAAAAATTTTACATACAATTTCACTAGATATCGAGTTCTCAGAGATAGTTGCTTATTAGCTAAAAATTATTCTCTTGTTAAATATGAGCCTACACCTATATGTGTTACTCCTCCTTTTATGTTTATTGTAAGTCAGTTTGCTTTCAGCACTTGTTCTAAAAATAGTTGTTTTTATTCTCAATGCTAAAATGCTAGTGAGTTTAGATTGCTGTTATGGCACGCTTACACAGATAGATACCGGTTCCTGTAGTGGCTCTGAATGCCATGTCACTCTTTAGACCTAAGAGAGATTTCAAAATAACTGCTGCCATAGTTACAGCCATTTCCTTGGTGGCTGTTAGCGCCACCACCGCCGCCACTGCCATGAGCCACACGGTGCAAACCACACAAGTCTTAAATGATCTTTCAGCTAGCACGGCACAGGCCCTAAATTTACAACAAAGTTCCGCTGCCCAGTTAAAAAAAAATTAATAATTATCAATCAAAAAATTGATTTAGTTCAAAAACAAGTTGATATATTATGACAGCTGGCTCACCTTGACTATAAATGAAAGTTCCAAGGGCTGTGTATTACCAGCATACAATATGAAAATTTTACCCATGCTGCTAACTTGTCTAAACAATTGTCTAGCTATCTTTTAGATAATTAGACAAAAAAATTTGATCACCTGATAGAACAGCTGAGAGTGGCTATTGTCACAGTAAATTCAACTCAGATAGACGTCAGACTGGCTTTAGCTCAGCGGTTACTTCAACGTGCATCACTTTAATTAACCACTTACAACCACCTGATGCAGCTCCAGATGGCTGTGACCACCGATCTAGAGGCTATAAAAAAACTATTTCAGCCCTTGAGAGATCACTCACTTCACTTTCTAAGGTAATACTTCAAAATAAAAAAAGTCTAGATCTGCTATTTCTAAAAAAAAAAAAGTTTATATACAGCCCTCAAAAAAAAAAATGCTATTTTTATGCCGACCATACTGACATTGTTAGAGAGTCGATAAAAAAATTAAAAAAAAAATTAGCTCAAAAAAAAAATTTAAAAATCAACAAAGATAGTTTAAAAATTGGCTACAAGAGTCCCCTTGGCTCTCTACCTTGCTGCCCACCATTCTAGCCCCTTTAATTGTCTTTCTCCTTCTCATTTCTTTTGGTCCCTAGACTTTTCAGCGGTTGACTCAATTTATCAAAAGTCAGATTGATTCAGCCTTACCGCAACATATTTCAGTTCATTATCATAAATTAAATACAAAAAAAAACAGCCAAGAGCCTGCTCAAAGACTCAAGTTTAGTGTCCTCGGGTCCTAAAACCCCCTGGGGTCCTATTAAGACCATGATAAAAATGCCCCACACAGACCCCTTGACTCGGGCAAGGCTGCCCCTGTGTGTAGAAAAAACTTCAAACATAGCTAAAGTGCAGCCGAGACTGCACAAGCTAGAGACGAGAGTGCCCCTATGACCCGAGAGTCTAGATTACATGCCCTGTTGCATAATAGTTGTGCAGTAATAGCTTGACACTCAGCAATTTCCATTCCCTCCCAAAACTACACGGTCTGCTGATTCCCGCACCACAGAGACACCTGTGGTGTTTAAATCTAGAGAGACATCGCCTCCTAGACCTCTCTACTTAGCTTTGAGAGACAGGGCCTCTGTGATCCTCCAGAAGCCATTCCTTTAGACCCACCAGACCTCTTAAAGGCTCATTCGCATAGATACAGTCCATTTTTTTTTTTTTTAAAAAAAAATATGTTAAAGACAGACCCAAGACTATTTAAAATTTCCTGCTCCTTAGATAAAGCGTCCTTGATAAATTACTAGCTTTGCAAAAACAGGCTTCTTAGAGTCCTTCAAGATTAGGCGTCCTTAGTTAGTTACAAAAATGAGCTTCCTAGAGTCTCCCAAGATAAAGTGTTCTTTGCTAAACTGCAGGCCTTGCAAAAAATAAAATGTCCTTGGCCCATCATACAATGTACATTTAGATAGGGCTTCAAACAGTAATCAGTCAGCTGCTGAATCTTGGGACCAAAGAGATCCTGCCCACCCAGACTTCCTCTGATAATTTTTCACTCTCCTCTCCGGTTAACTCCCCTCTCTCTGCTTCCCCTCTCTGCCTGGAGCCTTACACTCCCCTCTCTCCACCTCCCCTCCCCTTCCAGAGGCACTGCTTAAAAAGCCTCAGCATTCACTCAATAAACGGAAGCCTTGATGTGACTCAGAGTGACTCTTGTCGTTCTTTATGCTCTTGGCTTCCTCTCTCTCTTTCCCCCATTTGCTTCACAAGTGGTCTCCCCCTCGAGACCTTCAAATAACTGGACCTGCTGGACAAAAACAGTACAGATGCAATTTTTGTTTGAAATATTTTCAATCATGGTTGAGCCTATGGCTTGGATCCATATATATGAAGGCCTGACTATATAGTACATGGCTATTGATATCTAACCACTAGAAATGTATATCCTAATGAAGAAACATTCCTTCCTTCCTTAATTTTTTCATTGCTGGACAAGCATTTTAAATTTTTTGCAGAAGTTAGGAGGCCCTCTTTATGTCTTAATGTTATCAAATAAAGCAATTATCATCACTGGCCATCTCCAGACTCCTAATCTTAGTAGGAAAAACAAATTTCCAAGTGCAGAGATGTATAAGCATATAAATTTGGGGGTGTGCAGACTGGGTGAAGCAAGGAGTGGAAGTATTACTGGAGGGAAAATGCCTGCGTACTATTCCAGGTGACCCAGAATTCAGGCTCAAGGTTGACTGTTGCCAAGCCTTCCATTTTTACCAGTTACCAGACTATGTCTGTAGGTATCAGTGCAGCTCAGATGGAAAAGATCAGGAGCCAATATATACTGAGTGTTACAGCTCAATGGAAAGTATTCAGGCAGTCGGGAGACAATGAACATCACAGAACACAGTGGTATATACAGCCTGGCTTTAGGGAAAGGCTTCCCCATTATTAACAGCTCTGCTCCGCAAGTGAGGGCCTCTAGGGCAAAGCTGCTACAGTGGCTGGCTAACAGTCTGCTGTGCTGCTCTGCTCTCTGTTCAGGGAACATATCGGCCCAGCCAGGGAAGGCCCCCTGGGCCGGGAGAACGTTACAGCCTCACTCCCTCAGCTGATCTCCATCCAGGCTCTGCTGCTGCTGCTCTAGGGAAAGAAGGTCGTCACCAAACCTCATTCAGGAGATTTATTGGAAGGAAAGGACCAGGAGAGTGTGGCTGCCTCAGCCCTCAGCTCTGGGTGGGACAAGACTGGGGAAAGGGCTGTGGGCTCAGGACTTATCTAGGACTATAGAAAGGGCTTCTCCGGGAGCAGAGCTGTCCAGGGAGACTTCCAGGGTGCGGACTGGTCAGATCTTTTCCTTTTTTTAAAAAAACCCTGATTTGTTTTTTGGTTTCAAGGCCAAAACATTTCTTTCACTGGCTATTTTTTGGGGCTCTAATTGCAGGGCCTGGCACATTTCTTTCACTGGCTCTGATTCCTGGGCCAAAATGTATAGCTGTAGACTCACATCAATAAGATTGAAAAGGTGCTTCTTCATCCTTGTTTTGACCAGTTAGTGGATTATTTGCAAGAGCTTCTGCTCACCACTGTAGCTGAGGTTTTCTGAGGTGATAGAACATGTATGGCCCAGATAATGCAGTCATATGTAGGGTTCAGAGCCCCTTTGACCATGGCCTGAGTGCTTCATGTTAGAACCCTCTTAGGGTTCTATTAGATTAGATTATCTAATCACTCATAGGCCATGTATATTTGGTAGTGGCATATGAATCCATCTTTTTTCCCCCTTATACTTGTCACTTATTCCTCCAACCATACCAATTTACCATCATAGTCACTCTGTTTACTTTTAATATCATTTTACATTTGATGAAGTTCTAATCTCTTTGCTGAATTTCATATTTCTTATTAGATTTTATTTTATTTTTTTAACTTAGCAAAAGTTTGACAGGCTTTCTCAAGAACTCCTTTGGGGCCAGGTACATGCCTATAATCCCAACACTTGTCTGGTTGAGATAAGAAGAATTCAAGTTTGAGACTAGGCTGAAAGACATGTCCCAAACCCCCTCTCCTCTCAAAAGCAAATAAAAATTAATTCAAACTATTCTAGAACTTGTAAATAATGTAAGCAAAAACTAAAAGGACTAAGTGTTCCCTGTTGTTAATTCAAAGATTACTATCATTTGGTTATTTCTACTTGAATCAAGAATGACATGAAGTAGTCTATGCATGGGATATTAGAATTAGAAAAGATTGGAAATCAGCTTAGGTAGGAGAGTCTAGAAAACAGTCTAATAAAGAAGTTTTGCTGTACAATTAAAAAGGACAAACATAAAACTTAGAGCTGAAATCAATAAAATAGAAGCAAAAAAGCAACACAAAGAATCAATGTCAAAGTGTTGGTTTTATGAGAAAATCAGTAATATTGACAAACTTTTACCCAAATTAATTAAAAGCATAGAAAGAATTTCCAAATAACAAAATTAGAATGAACAGGAAGACATAACAGCAGATACTGAGAAAATCCAGAGAATTATAAAGGCACAGTTTTTTAAAAACCTGTACTCCATCAAATTGGAAAATATAAAAGAAATGGAATTTTCTTGATACATATCACTTACCAAAGTTAAATCAAGATCAGATAATCAAATTAAACAGACCTGTAAGCCTTAGTGAAATAAAGCACTCACTAAAAGCCCCCCAACTGAAAAAGCCCAGGGTCAAATGGGTTTAGTGAGTAATTCTACTAAACTTTCCAAGAAGAGTTGAGGTCAACATGCCTCAAATTATTCTAAAATACAAACAGAGGGAACATTGTTCAATTCATTTTTATAAGGCTACAATTGTCTTAATACTCAAACCTCATAGAGACTCAATAAAGAGAATTGCAGACCAAATTCCCTCATGAACATATATGCAAAAATTCTTACAAACTGAATGCAAGAACACATCAAAAAGATTATCCACCATGATCAAGTGGACTTCCTCCCAGAGATGCAGGGATGATCTAACATAGGTAAATCAATAAATGTAATCCACTATACAAACAAACTGAAAGACAAAAACCACATAATCATCTTATTAGATTCAGAAAAGGTCTTTGACAAAATCCAACACCCCTTCATAATAAAAGTCCTGGAGCAATCAGAGATACTTGAGACATAGACAGACCTCAGCATGATAAGGACAGTTTCCAGCATGCCCAGAGGCAGCTTAAAACTATAGAGAGAAACCCAAAGTAACTCCACTAAGATCAGGAATAAGACAAGGCTGGTCACCTCTCCACACTTATTCAATATAGCACCTGAGTCTTAGCTAGAGCAATGAGATGACTGAAGGCGATGAAGGGAAACTGGAAAGGAAGAGGTGTCAAAGTATCTTTATTTGCAGATGATATGATAATGTAAATAAATGACCCTAAAAATTTCACTGGGAAGCTTCTACAGTGGATAAACACTTTCAGAAAAGCAGCTGGATACAAAATTAACTCACAAAATAAATATACAAATGGACTGAGAAAGAAATCAAAGAAACATCACCTTTCCTAATAGCTTCAAATAATATAAAGTATCTTGGGGTAATTCTAACCAAGCAAGTAAAAGACTTGTATGACAAAAAACTTCAAGTCATTGATGATAGAAACTGAAGATGTTATCAGAAGATAAAAAGATCTTTCATCCTCATGGATAAAGAGAATTAATATAGTAAAAATGGCCATCCTTCAAAAAGCAATTTACAGATTCAAAGAAATTCTCATCAAAATTCCAACATAAGTCTTCACAGATCTTGAAAGGACAATTTTCAGCTTCATACAGAAACACAATAAACCTAAAATAACTAAAGCAATCCTAAATAATAATAATAACAATAGAGTGTTGGGCGGTATAACAATCTCTGATCTCAACTTGCACTACAGAGCTACAGTAATAAAAAATAGCATGGTATAGACACAAAAACAGATGTGTTGATCATGAAATCAAATTGAAAATCTATACATAAATCCACACACCTATAAACACCTGATTTTAATAAAGAAGCTAAAAATTCACTGGAAAAAAAATAGAACATACAATAAATGGTGCTGGTCACACTGGATGGCTGGATGCGGAGAATCTAAATAGATTCATACCTATCACCCTGCACAAAACTCGACTCCAAATGGATCAAAGACCTCAACATAAAATCAGATACATTGATGCTGACAGAAGAGAAAGTAGGGAATAGCCTTGAACTCAGTGCCAAGGAAAAGACAGTATAGACACTGGTATGAATTAATAAAAGGGGCCTCATGAAACTGTGAAGAGTCTGCATGGTAAAGGGCACTATCATTTGGACAGAACAGGAAAATACTTTTACCAACTACCTATCTGATAGAGAGCTAGTATCTAAATTTTATAAAGAACTAAAAAAACTAGATACCAAGAAAACAATAACTTAATTTAAAAATGGAGTACAGGTCTAAACAGAAAATTCGCAAAAGAGAAAACTCAAAATGGCTGAGAAGCACTTAAAGAAATGTTTGAAAACCATAGCCACCAGGCTATTGCAAATAAAACATACTTTGAGATTTCATCCTACAGCCATAAGAATGGCTGAGATCAAGAACACAAGTGACAGCTCATGCTGGTGAGGATGTGAAGTAAGGGACCACTCCTCCACTGCAAACTTGTACAGCCACTATGAGAATCAGTGTGGTGGCTCCTATGGAATATAAAAATTGATATACCCCAAATGCAGCCAAAACATTCTTGAGCACATACGCAAAGGATGCTTCAACCACAGAGCCATTTAATCAATAATGTTCATTGTGGCTTATTCAGAAGAGCCAAAACAACCTAGACATCCCTCAACAGAAGAGTGGATAAAAAAAATTGTGGCACATTTACATAAATGGAGTTATTATCAGCTATTAAAATGATATTATGAAATTTGCCGGCAAATAGACAGAGCTAGGAGAAATCAATCTGACTGAGATATCCCAGACTTGGAAAGAGAACTGTGGCATGTATTTGCTAATATGTGGATGTTAGCTGTTAAGTCAATGATAACTAAACTATAATCCCTGGAACCACAGGAGTTGGGTATAGAATAGGGGATAATGCTCTTGGACACTGTAAAGATTTGTTACTCATAGTGGTTTTATAAAATGTTGATTTGTCAGTAGGCAGGCATGAAGTATAGGCAGGGCAACCAGACTAGGAGAATTCTGGGAGAAGGGAAGGCAGAGCAGGAGATACCAGTCAGATGCAGAAGAAGCAGGATGAGAATGCTGCACTGAGCAAGCCACATGGCTAAACATGGATAAGAATTATGGGTTAATTTAAGTGTAAGAGGTAGATAGTAATATGCTTAAGCTACTGGCCCAGAAGTTACTAAGCCTCCAAGTCAATTATTTTATGAGTGGCTTTAGGATCAGCCAGTTGGGACAAAGAAACTTCCAACAGCCTGGGCAACATAATGAGAGTCTGTCCCAAAAGCAAATGAGCAAGCAAACACAAATCAACTGGCCTGGTGGGAATAATTCAGAACTAGAAACAGAGGCCTACCTTTAAGTCCTTGTGTGTCCCTCTCCTCTCTGAGGCAGAAGTAGACAGATGTTATTCACAGCAACTCCCACAGAAGATATGCTCACCATCCCCACTTCATTTGGAATGTAGGACCAAGGATATTTCATCAATGTGATAAAGATAAAACCAGTCCCACTAGACTAAACTGCTAGACATCATTTTCATGGCTGTCCAGCCACAAAAACTTCCCTGGAAAGCTATAATAGAGGTTACCCTTAGAAATAAAATGATTTCACTGTTAACAGAGTTAAAACTTAATCCTTTCTGTGTAGAGTTGCCAGAGTTAGCAAATAAGAAGCAGAGATCCCAAATAATGACTGATATCCCACAACCTATATGAGACACATTCAACAAAAAAGTCCTGCATTGTTTATCTGAAACTCAGACTCACCCAGGAACCTTTTCCAGCTACTGAGATCAGGAAATTTCTACTGTCACTGTAGTTGTCTGAAAAGACTTCTCCCCCTTCTTTCCATTTTAATAGAACCCTCAGCTTTTTATCTAAGCACAGCTGTGATGAAAGCAGCCTTTCCTCACCAAGTGGACCTCTTTATGACTTCCTAGAAAAATATGTCAAGACAGTAGAACTCACATCTTTTTAAATTCCAAAAAAAGAGAGAGAAAGAAACAGTAATATGAGGAAAAGCACAATCAAGTCTCAAAGAAACAGTTACTTCAGAATGACCACACCTATTTGGTGTGGGATGTCTTTCTGTATACTATGAACATCACTGGTTAATAAAGGGACTGTGTTGGCCTATGGCAGGGCTTCTTAGAAGCAGATGGAGAATCTGAGCATAGATAAAGGGAAGGAGAGTGGAGTCAAGACAGATGCAATCCAGCGGCCAAAGAAGCAAGATGTAAAGAAATAGATGAGCCACGGGCCACATGGCAGGACAGATTAATAGAAATGGGTTAAGATGAAAGAGTGAGCTAGCACTGTGCCTTAGCCATAGGCCAAACAGCATGTAATTATTATGAGCATCTGAGTCATTTGGGGGGGGCAGAACTAAGCAGCGGTGGGCAGAAACTCTACAACACTTAAGAGGATAGAGAAAGAAATAAAATTTCAGAAACTAGTTCTAGCAAGTTCAAATGGCTAGATGACTTACTCAGCACAACCCATTCAAAATGTGTGATTCAGTAGCTTTAGTTATTATAAAGTTATTTAAAGCTTTAGCTTTAGTCGTAGAATTATATAACCTAAATGTCTATTTTTTTTGTGGGTTTATTTAAATGCCCTACTGGACCTTATTCTAATTCTCAGGCCCTGTTTAACTCTTTTGTGTGTATGGGTGTTCTGCCCGCATGTATGTCTGCGCACTGTGTGCATGCTCGGTGCCCATGGAGGTCACAGACAGTTCTAGATCCTCTGGGACAGGAGTTACAGATGGTTGTGAGGAACTACGCAGGTCCCCTGAGGAACAACACATGCTCTTACCCTCTGAGGTGTCTCTAGCCCCCAGAGGTACCTCCCTGCCTCTGATGAACTTTGTCCATACGCCATAGTATTATGATTCCCTTCTTCCTTTTCTCTCCCCTTGTTCTTTTCTTAGTCTCTGTCCCTTTCTATTTAGTTCCCCTATTTTTTGGTCTACAAAAAAATTACTCAAAGTAATGTTAAAGACAATTTTCACTGTAGAAGATTCCAGAATGAAATTATATGGAAAAGATGCCCTCCACTCCTCCTCCTCACTAAAAATAACTGTGGCTTGAGAGCTGAACTTACATAGTCACACAGAAATCATAACAATCATCTGTGATGGCTAAAAAAGTACAAGTTATACACGTGCACATGCCTGTTAACTGACCAGTAGATAAGCAAACTGGTGCATCGAGACACGGAGCGTCACCTGACCACAGACAACAATCAATGCTGTGACATGCAATAGTGTGGGTAAATCACATTAAAAGCCCATATAAAAGCACCCAGACTATAACTGTACCTGTCCCTATGTGTGTGACACTGGGTACTAAACCCAGAGCCATGTACATCCTGGGAAAATGCTTTTTTCCTGAGCACAAGAGAACTAAGATTTGTGCAAGAAAAAGAACAGGTAGCAGAGTTAGAATTCAAGCTGAAGAAAAGGCAGTGTGGCCTGTAATCAGCAAATTTATTTCATTCCCTGTACTTACCCAATTCTCAGAAGGAATTCAATCTAAATCTGGAAGGACATTCTGGCTTGCTTTTTCAAAATTTCATGTCAGAATTTTTTATTTTACCTTTTATAAGTCAGGCAGCTCCATTCTAGAAGACAGCGAGGCATGGCCCACTCCTGTGCTCGTTACTGGTCTGGTCTACCCCAGGACTCTATGAAGAGACAGACACTGGAGCCCTCCCTAACACTGGCCAGATCCATTTATTTTGTTCATAAAAAGGTCGCTGAAGATACTAAATGCCTCAGCAATTGTTTACACTGTCTGTTTCTCTTTTTATCAAAAGGCAATTATAAACATGGGAAGGTGGAAAGAAACACAAGCTTTCCTCAATTTCCAAGTGGTTTAAAAATCATAAAAATGAAAACTATCAACTGCTTAAATTGGAATTCTCATATAGCAAAACATGCTTAGAAGTGTTTTCTTCTGCAAAATGTATTTCCCTTCTTGGTCATTTTCTTGGGGAGCTACTATTTTGATTGGTAAGCTGGTGGAGTCTGTCCATTCATACGCATGCACATGAACACACACACTTTTCAGAGGCAACAGTAAGAATTACAGACCTAATATTTTTCCCTAGCTCACCTACCGTCTTCACTTTCCTTGTCAGACAGAGGCATTGCAGAGTAGTACCAGCTACAAGTCCATGGGGTCTCTGTAAGGAAAACGAACAGGCTGGAGTGAGCAGTTTTCCATGCTGATACTATCTCATCCTGACATGTGTTTAAGAAACTTGGAACTATATTAGTTACACTTCTACAGCTCTGATGAACACCATGACCAAGGAAATAATAATAAAAGGAAAGCCTTATTTGAGCTTGGGTTCCAGAGGATGAGATCCCATCACCATCACAGCAGGGACGTGTGTCAACAGGTAGGCATGGCAGCTGGAATAGGAAACTGACAGATTTCACTGTGAACCACAAGGAGGAAGCTGAGCACAAAATGGCCCAAGTCTTTAATCTCTCAAGACCCACCTCCAGTGACACACTTCTTCCAACGAGGCCATGCCTGCTAAGCCGACCCAGATAGCTGAGCAAGTGTTCAACATCTGAGCCTGTGGGACATTCTCATTCAAATCACCACAGACCCTGTCTCAAAAGTAAAATAAAATGAGAAGAAAAAAAGCAACTTATGCTATGATGATACATATAGCATTAAAATGAGGAAAGATAATATCAACTGACAATCTCATTGACTCCAGTTAAGGAGAAACAAATCCCTATGTGTGCATGCGTGTGTGCGTGCGTGTGCATGTATATATATGTACACACATATAATTGTTATTCTACTTATCCAATTTAAATATCATACATAAATATATCATTCGAGGTATATGTCAAATATATCAAGATAAACACATAAAGAAAGGTGTGAAAATAAAAAATAGAAAATCCAGGATGAAGTTTCATTCATTTCATGGAATGAAACATATAGAAAACTTCAATTACTCTTACACCTGTGTTACTATTCCTCAGCTCAATATATAATAACAAAAAATAAAAAAAACTCAAGTGGAGTAATTTTTAAAATAACTATAATAAAGAATAGGTTCAATCTGAGTTTTTATTGTGTGTGTGTGTATGTGTGTATGCATGTGCGAATATGCATGTGTGTGTGTGTGTGTGTGTGTGTGTAAGCATGCCATTGAACATTATATGGAAGTCAGAGGCCTTATGTCATTCAGTTCTCTCCCACCATGTGGGTTCCATGGACTGAACTCAGGCTGTCAGCCTTGGGAGCAAACGTCTTTATCTTTTGAGCCAGCTTGCCAACCAGTCACTGTGTTTTTAAAATGTCTTATTTGAGATAACTTATGGAAGAATTGCAAAAATAGTACAGAGAATTTCCATCTATTATTTATCTGCCTTACACTTGTGTTGGAACCTTATGTAATCACAGAACACTTAACAAGGCAAGAAATGAACCTTGGAATGAAGCTGTGAACCGAGGTTACAGTGGACTTATATTTTACCCTTCCTCCTATACTTTTGGTTCCAGGGCTAGTCTGGACTCTCACATGGTATTTAGCCACTTTATCTCTTCAGTCTTCTCCAACTCGTGACTGTCACTAACTCTTTCCCTGTTTTGACATTTCTTCAGAGTACTAATCAGTTTTTTAAAGTTTTACATTTGCTTATTTGTGTGTGTGTGTGTGTGTGTGTGTGTGTGTGTGTGTAGGTCAGAGAACTTATGGTGGAAGCTCATTTTCTCTTTCCACCAAGTGGATGTCAGGGATTGAACTCAGGGGTCAGGCTTGGCAGCAAGTACCTTTACCCATTCAGTCATCTTGACAAACCATTTTGTTGAATGTTGTCTGATGTGCCCTTTCAAGTACACAACATAAGACTGTACATGCTCTAGATACCCTCTGCTAGTGATGTGAACATAGATACTAGCTAAGACTTTAAACATTTTCCTTTAATTACTAAATATAAGTAGGGGGCAGTTGTCACATAAAAATTTTGAGAAACATCAGAGTCATCAAAAAAGATGTCAAAGTAAAGGAATAACAGCACTACCTACCTCTACAGAAGCGACTAACAGGAACCAAGCCCTCTCCTTTAGACTTCAGAATCCAGAGGGAGAAATAAGTAGCCCATCTCCTGTGGATTTTAGGCCCCTATCTGCCCAGACCCTAGTCTGACTGTCGTAAAACAGAAGTGAAGATGCTCTGACCCTCCAGGATGGGGGAGGACACTGATGATCCATTAGCCCACAGCCTTCCAACTGGGCCACACTGCAGACCAACCTCAGCTCAGCCCCCACTGCAGCTCGGTGAGGCCAGTGGTCCTTCCTCTGCCTACCCCTCCTTTTATATACAGACAACTGAATAATTTACTGAGTAGAAAAGCGGGAGAAAGGCTTTACGGACAGGTCTCAACGCTTGAATTTATCTCAGTCTAAAGGCTAGATAAAATATAGGTACAATAGAGTATAGCAATGAGCTATTTGTGTGTCCACATCATCAACAACTCTTATTGCTGGGATATCACAGAGTGCAGCCATGGATGCTGTGATAGACAGGCTCTCAGTGAGTAAATCGTCTTATGGGGGAAGAGGCTTTTCATCATGAAAGCATCAGCAGAGGAGACTGCCAATAAGCACATTCCTGGGAAGCCTGAGTGCTTTTAAGCATCTAAAGGGCTCTTACAAAAGCAGATGTGCTTATCACTGGTTGACTAAAATAAGAGCTATATTTTCCTAAAATTATTGTGTAAAACCATAAAGTCCCCCCAGCCTAGTTTTTCTGGCTTAGCTCTTACACCCTATCTATCTGCAAAGCTCCAGTTAGCCCAGAAATCAAGGTTCCCATCCTGATTCTCTCCACAGAATCTTAGAAAAAAGAACTTTTTACTTATTTCATGTAGCATAAGCAACAAAAGGGCAACAACAAGAAATCTACCAGCACTCTACATTTCTTTGTTACAGGTATCCACTCTTGTGTCAGTCAGAACTTCCAACAGCAAAGACACTCGGACCTTAACAACTTTAAAACTCAATGGCGTAGTTGGGGTGTCACTTAGATGATGTCTTAGTTAGGGTTACTATTGCTGTGATGACCACAAGCAACTTGAGGCAAAGATTTATTTCACTCACAGTTCCATGAAACAGTTCATCATCAGAAACAGGTATTACTCACAACAGACTGGGCCCTCCAACACCAATCACTAGTTAAGAAAGTGCCTTGCAAGCTCTCCCATAGTCAGATCTTCTGAGGACATTTTCTTAAGTGAGGATGGATCCCTTTCTGATGATTATAGCTGTGTCAAGCTGACAAAACTAGCCAGTACAGACAGATGACCACATATGCTTCCAATTCTCTTTTCAAATTTTCCTCTGAGGCAGGCTCTTGCTTTACAACCCAGGTGAACCTTCAACTCATGATTCTCCTATCTCAGTGTTCCGGTGTAGAATTACACAGGTGCTGTCTGGCAGGTCAGTTCCAAATTTCTAATCTACTCAATTTTGGGGAACTTTCCAGATTCTTTTGTGGAATTTTTTTTATTTTTTGTATATAGGAGGAAATAAGGTGAGTCTAAAAATCTTCATTCACAACCAAAGGTGGTTCATGGACTTTTAATAACTTCTCAGTAAACTTGGTTTTGATTTCAAGATTAAAGCCAAGAGCTGAAGGTGAACATGAAACAGTCTTCTAATACAAACTGGGACATAGGGGTATGCAAAAAACTACGGCTTCATTCTCAAGTTCAGTCTTCTACAGCAGCCATTCACTCAGTTTACAAGGTAGCCTTTGAAAAGCAGCAGTAGGCTACAAGGACCTCTTTGTTTACCTTTATACAGAACCCTGGGGTTAGTTCTAAGTACTGAAAAAAAAGATATTACTGTAACACAGTGAGCTCTCTAAGTCAGGGACAGCATTACAAGAGGAAAGGTAGAATTCACTTATATATTTATAACAAATATATTCATCCGCAAATGAACAGGCCAGGCTCTATATTAGATAGTTAGCAATACAAGAAGATCTAACAAAGTTTTTGCTGACAATGCAACTGATGTTTGGGTGAAATATATACATTGGAGCAGTGGTCCAGGAAACAACTGGTTGTTCTGATAAGGTGATCAGAGCTCTTTAAATAAGACTTAAATGAGAAGGACAAAGCTTTTAAATCTGGAAGACCATTTCAAACTGAAAAACAGCAGCAACTGCAAAAAAACCAAAAAAACAAAAACAAAAACAAACAAAAAAAACCAGAGACAAAATAAACTTGGTGTGTTTGTGCAGGGAAAGAGGACTGACTCAACACCAACTCAAGAGCACTGAGGGCAGGAGTCGGTAAAGACCAGGTCACTCTGGCACTATAGGTCAGTCAGGAGCTTGACTTCACTATGAGATTATGATGAGATACATAGGATACATAGGTAATAAGAGTTTAAAAGCTGATGATCATAGTGGAGCACAGCTTTAATCCCAGTGTTTGTGAGTTCAAGGTTAGCTTTGTCAACAGAGTGAGTTCCAGGACAGTAAGAGCTACACAGTGAGAGCCTGTCTAGAAAAGACAACAAAAATGAATGTTAAAGCTGATCAAAGTACTAAAGACACCATCTGGCTCATCCTGTAGGGGACTAGGGGAGGGGATAAGGGAACAAAAGAGAAAGGAAACCTAATAGTGGGGAGAGATGGCAGCAGAGTAACCTTAGGCTACGGAAATATAAATGACAAGAATTGGTTGGTTGTTAAGATACTACTTAAAGTTGACTGGAATTGTCAATGGTTTGGATGTGGAGTATGAAATAAAAAAGGGTTTGGATAGAAGTGTCATTAAATGAGATAAATAAGTCTGTGGACAGATGTCTGGGGGCAGGGTGGTTCAAGGATTCTCTTTACACTTTGGTTTGCTAAGACATTGAGGAGTACCACATTTTACAACTAGATACGACTCTGAAGCACTGAAGGAGAAGTATTCACTGTTGAATTGATAGATTTCTTTCTATTTATTTTTCCTTCCTTTATTTTTCTAAGTTTGTTTCTAGTAACTGATTTTCTCTTGGCTTTGGGGTCTTATTTTCTGCTTCTAATATCCCTATCTTTCTGTATGCATCTATATTATTAATATCCTCTCATACACTACATCCTGACCACTGTCTCCCATCCCTCTACTCCTCTTAGTTCCCTCCATCCCTCACAGATCCACTCCTCCTCAGTTTCCTTTCAGAAAAGAGCAGGCTTCCAGGGGTTAGCAACAGAATTTGGTATAACAAGTTACAATAAGACTAGGCACAAACCCTTGTATCAGGGCTGGGCAAGGCAACCCAGTAAGAGGAAAAGGGTCCCAAGGATAGACCAAAGAGCCAGAAACACCCCCACTTCCACTGTTAGGAGTCTGTCTTAAATCGGGTTTCTATGCTGTGAGACAACTTTACAATGGCAATTCTTAAAAAGGAAAACATTTAATTGAGGTGGCAGCTTACAGTTCAGAGGTTTAGTCCATATCATCATGGTGAGAAGCATGAGGGCTGGGGGTATGGCAGTGTGCAGGCTGACATGGTGACGGAGAATTCTACACCTTTAATTCACAGGCAACAGGAAGATAAACTGAGGTACTTGGCAGTATCTTGAGCATATGAGACCTCAAAGCCCACCTCCACAGTGACACACTTCCTCCAAAAAGGCTATACTTACTCCAATAAAGACAGACCTCCTAATAGTGTCACTCCCTTTGGGGTCCATTTTCTTTTGAACCACCACAGAATCCCACAAAACATCCATCTAACGATCATAATGTATATGCAAAAGACCTAGCTCAGACCTATACAAGGTCCATGGTTCCAGCTTCAGTTTCTGTGATCCCCTATGAGTCCTGCCTAGTTGAATCTGTGGGCCATGTTCTCCTTGTGTCCTCAAATCTTCTGGCTCCTATAATTCTTCCTCTCCCTCTTCTTAAGGTTTCCCAAAACTTTGAGGGAGAGGACCCAAAGGAGACCTCCAATTTGGGTTCTCTTCATGCCAAACTTTAGCTGTGGGTCTCTGCAGGCAGATATTTCTTAAAATTGAGTGTAGATATTAGGACTATATTCCTTATATATCAGAGATAGAGATACTGAGAAGATGTGTGGTTGTAGATACAACTTAAAAAGGGATAGCCAAGAAAATCCTTGCTGAGAATGTGATGTCAAAGAATGAAACCATAAATATACCTGAGTGAAGCAAGCAAGCAATTACAAAAATCTTAGACAGGAATGTGGCGATTCTCTGTAAAAAGAAAAATGGGCAATATGGCTAAAAGATAGTAAATGAGAAAGGAGTAGAATAAAATCAGCTATCAAATAAGCTTAGAAGACTGAATTATTCTGAATTTTGTGAAAAGTTACTAGAAGATTTTGAACAAACAAATGTTCTGCTCTGACTGTGATGATCACTTTGTCCATGGTGCTCAGAATAAAGTATGATGTAGAAGCAGGGAGGCCAGCCGATGTCTGCTGCAATAATCCAAGCAAGTAATGACAGTCGTTTGGACCAGCAGGAACAGAACCAGTAGTGAGATGTAGACAGTGGAAATCATCTGGAGGTAAACATCACTAGCATTTGCAGGTAAACTGAAAATGGGTTAAGAGAAATGGAGTAGCCAAAGGTGACATCAAGGGGTTGTTTTTGTTTTTCTCAAACAACAACTGGTAAACAGTGTGCTACTAGATGGGGTGGAAAAAAGCTTGGGGGATAAAAACTGGGAGTTAGGTTTTGATGTCAACTTTATGTTTTTTTCCTTTTTGCAGTGCTGGGTGGGCATGGAACCTCATGCATCTGAGCTACTATTGGCTACATCCTCAGCTCTTAGATATTTTAAAGTTTGTCATTAAAATATTTAGGTAGAGGGAGTATAGGGATGTCTCATAGTGTTAGTTGTGTAAGCATGAATACCTGCGTTTGAATCCCTGGCACCCAAATAAAAGCTGGGGTGCCTCAATCCCAGTGCTGGGGAGGCAGAGAGAATCCTGAGGCTTGCTGGCCAGCCAGGATAGCTGAACTGATAAGCTTCATGGTCAGTGAGAAACCTTGTCTCAAAACAATAAAAGTAACTAAGGAAGAAACTTGAAAACAACCTCTGACTTCCACAAGCATGTGCGCACATGCATCTGCACACATGTGCACATGGGCATGTATACATACACAAATAAATATGACAAAAGACTAAAAATCAAAGTGGATGGGATTTTGTTCAATGTGTTTATTTTTTGAGATAGGGTTTTGCTATGGAGCCCTGGCTGACCTAGAACCCATACTGTAGACCAGGTTAGTCTTCAACTCTCAGGAATCCACCTGATTTTGCCTCTCAAGTGCTTATATCAAAGGCATGTACCACCATGTTCGTTCACCAGTAGATTTTCATTTTGAAATTATCATTTCTCTTTTGCTATGTCCCTTTTGCACAAGAGTAGTCAGTTTCCCCTAAACATTTTGCTATACCCATAATCAGAACACTGCTCAACTCTCATCAGAGAGGAGTCTTCTTGCAGTAGATGGTAATTTATACAGAGAACCACAACTGGACAGTGTGCAGTGAGAGACTCCGCCCTAAACGAGATGTCTTCATCAACCCCCTCCTCTTAAGGTCAGGATCTATGTGGAAGAAGGAGAGTGTCATCCAGACACACCATGATGATAAACAAAGAAACTCACAGACTGTGACAGCACGCACAAGTTCATCCAGGCAGGGGACACAAAGTCTCATCCATAACCAAGATCTATTTGTACCTGATATCTGCTGGGAGGGAGGAATTTAGTTTTCTCCAATGTAGTGGCACCATGTATATCAACCACACTGCAGAACAGATTCCATGCCCAAGGACAGTTGGTCAACAAGAACAACAACAAAATTTTCTTTGGGGGTGCACTTTTTGTTTTAGCTTTTCTTATTTTCTTTTTTATGGTTGTCTATTTTTTGTTTTTCCTTTTTGAAATAGAAAATGAATAAGGTGGGTAGGGAATCAGGGAAGATCTAGGGGAAGATAGGGGAAGAAAATGATCAGAATATATTATATAAAATACTTTTAAATAAAAAATTAAAAATAAGTAGCTTTTCTTTGTTTGAGACGAACTCTTGTCATGTAGCCTTGGCGTGTCTCAGACTCATGGAAATCCTCCTGTCTCAGTTTCTTGAGTACTGACATTACAGACCAATTTGCCTGCTTTTTTTTTTAATCCTTTCTTCCTTTTCTTTCTATTTTCTTTCATTTTGCTTTTATAGTTTTCTGCGACAGGTCTTTAGTAGTTCAGGCTTGCCTTGCTTTTGTAGCTATTTTGCCCATGTCAGTGGACAGTTGCCTATCCTTAGAGAATTTAGCTCCTTTTCTAGATGGTTCCCCAGTGGCTGTTCTTATTCAGTGAGCTCCCCAGAGCTCCAGCCAGACATCACTGTGGGAATTTTCCTTATAATCCCTATCCCCTTGCTCATATAGACTCTCCTCCCCTGCTCTCAGATGGACCAGGAGCTCAGCCCAGTGCTCAGTCATGTATCTTTACCTCTACCTCTATTTGTTGTTGGATGTTGGTTCTGTGATGGCACTTGGGGTGGCTATTCATTTGATTACGGGGGAAGTCCTGTTTAGGCAACACCTTCACTACTGGTTGGAGATCTAGACAGGGATATCCTGCAAGTTCTTGGAGGTCTTTTTCCAATCCCACATTGGCTTCCTCTATTAAGATCTCCATCTTGGAGCTGGAGAGATGGCTCAGTGGTTAAGAGCACTGACTGTTCTTCCAGAGGCCCTGAGTTTGATTCCCAGCATCCACATGGCAGCTAACAACTGTCTGTAATTCCAAGATCTGACACCCTTACACAGTTATACATGCAGACAAAACACCAATTCACATAAAATAAAAATATTTAAAAAAAAATCTCCATCTCTTTTTTCTCCCTCCTTGAGAGGAACAACAAGGAATCTATCTGCTTTAAGACCCAGCTATACCAGCACCTGGGCATATATCCAAAGGATGTTCAATCGTATCACAAGGACAGTTGCTCTACTATGTCATAGCAGCTTTATTCATAGTAGCCAGAAACTGTAAATAATCTAGATGAGCCTCAACTGAAGAATGAATTTAAAAAATGTGGCACATTTATACAATGGCATATTACTCAGCTGTTAAAAACAATGAAATTTGCAGGCAAATAGATGAAGTTAGAAAAAATTATCCTGAATGAGTTCACGCAGACTCAGAAAGAAAATATGGCGTGCTAGCCGGTTTTGTGTCAGCAAGCTGGAGTCTGATATCAGAGGGCGAGGGGCTTCAGCTAAGACAATGAGGCATTTTCTCAATTACTGACAAGTGAAGGAGGACCAGCTCGCTGTGTGCCATCATCCCTAGGCTTGTGCTCCTGGTTCTACAAGGTAGGCTCAACAAGCCAGGGGAAGCTCCCTTTCATGGCCTCTGCATCAGCCTCTGCCTCTGGGATCCTAATCTGTGTGAGTTCCTGTCCTGACTCCTTCAGTGATGAACAACAATGCTGAAGTGTACGCCCAATAAACTCTTTGCTCCACAACTTGTCTTTGGTGTTTTGTACAGCAATAGAAACCCTAAGACACATGGTAAGTACTCACTTGTAAGTGGGATTTTGCTGTAAAGGATAACCATGCTACAACCCACAGAGCCAGAAAAGCTAAGTAACAAGGAGGGTTCAAGGGGTAATGTTTGGATCTCTGTTGGAGGGGTGCACTGAGGGTGGGTGGAGATGGACACACAGGGGATCAGGTTGGGGGTGGAGGAGAGAGCACCAGAAGAGACAACTGGAAAGGGGGCATTTGGGGTGGGGTAGAAACTTAGTGCAATGGAAACTCACAGGAATCTGTAAGATGACCCCAGCTAAGGCTTCTAGCAATAGGGGCTATATAACCTCAACTGGACATCTGCTCTACCCAGGCAAGACTTCAGTGGAGGGACTGCAACACCAACACAGCCACATAATCTTCAACCTACAATTTGTCTTCCATACAAGATGTACTGGGGTAAAGGTGGTGCAGAATTGTGGGAGTGGCCAACCAATGAATGGTACAGCCTGAGACCCATGCCATGAGGGGGAGCCCAGCCCTGACACTGCCTGGAGCACTGGTGAGGATAGAGAGACTGGATAGCCCAGAGACCTAGGATAAAACCAAATATGATTAGTATTACAAAAAAGCCCTTGTAATGCTGCCCAGTGATATTCTGCTATACTCAAAGACTGGTGTTTAGCCCAATTGTCATCAGAGAGACTTTGTCCAGCAACTGAAGGAAAGAGATACAGAGACCCCCAGTCAAACATGAGGCAGAGCTCAGGATGCTTATGAAGTGGGGAGAAAACACTGTAGGGCCACAGGGTAGAGGAGATCACAGGAGACCCACAGAACCAGCTCACTTGAGCTCACACACTGAAACAACCAGCAGGGAGCCGGCAAGGGACTGATCAAAGGCCTCTGTACAGATGGTGTAGTTGTGAATCATGGTCTTCTTGTAATTCCTAATAGTGGGCACAGGATCTGTCTGACTCTTTTGCTGGCTTTTGGTACCCTACACCTCATACTGAGTTGACTTGTCCAGTCTTAATACAAGAGCAGTAGGGCATGTCTAGTCTTGCTGCAACATGATATGCCATGTTTGGATGGTATAAGAGGGAGACCTGCCAGTTTCTGAAAAAAAAAGAGTAGTGGATGGGGGGGGGACTGGAAAGAGAGGAGGGGGATGGAAGGAGAGGAGGGG
>PVIH01024385.1:0-22851 GCA_004025045.1 Sigmodon hispidus | reverse complement strand
CTGCAGGATGGAAGATTCTGGTGGACATGAGCAGAGTGCTGCAGGATGGAAGGTTCTGGGTGGACATGAGCAGATACTGCAGGATGGAAGGTTCTGGGTGGACATGAGCAGATACTGCAGGATGGAAGGTTCTGGGTGGACATGAGCAGATACTGCAGGATGGAAGGTTCTGGGTGGACATGAGCAGAGTGCTGCAGGATGGAAGGTTCTGGGTGGACATGAGCAGATACTGCAGGATGGAAGGTTCTGGGTGTACTGTTGGCTTATATTCACAATTTTCTGGAGATTTATCTCAGTGGCTCTTTGCATGTTATTTCTTTTTTATTGCCATGTTATGGATAGGAAGTAGTTTGAACATTGAGTTATTTCCAGTTTGGGGTTATTACAGATAACTGTCATGAACATTTTTATGTAGGTTTTTGTGTGAACTCAAGTTTTTGTCATGTCATTAATAAATCATACGGCAGGCAGCTGTTTTTTCCCTAAGAAAAACTTCAGTGGTTACATTGCTTTGCATTCCTACCAGCAATGTATGAAGGATTTATATTTTCTATATATTTGCCAGTGTTTGTATTGACACATTTATTTTAACTGTTCTAAAAGGTATGCAGTGAAGTCTTACCATTGCTTTCTTTGCATTTCTCTGATAATTAGTGATGGGCAGCAGGTTTTCTTGTGCTTATTTGCCATTTTATCTCTCCTCACCTGTGATGTCTCTTCATGTGCTGTGCATCTTTTTAAAAACACAGGTACTGTTTTCATCTCATATCCATTTTTCTTTTTCCTTTTCCTATTTCAGTGTCCCTCCCCCATTCGTGATCTCATTTTTAAGTATTATTGCTAGGCGCAAATACAAATACGCACGCACATTCATACACACACACACATCCATACACACACACACACACACACACACACACACATAAAACTTGCTAAGTTCGTTCAGTGTTGCTCATATGTATATGTGTTTAGGACTGACCACTTGGGATCGGATAACTTAACAGGGGGATCATCCCTGGAAAAAACTATTTCCTCTCAACAACTGTTTATTAACTATAGCTCCTTGTTCAGAGGAGGGGCTGGGGTAGTTTAGATGAAAATGTCTTCTGTATGTTTTCATATTTGAATGTTTGTGAAGGTTGTGGAACATTTAGGAGCTGGAGCCATGCTGGAGAAAGCACATCACTAGGGGTAGGCTTGCCTGATCTGTGGTTCACTCTCTCTGCCTTACTCTTGCAGTTGAAGATATGATCTCTTATCTTCTTGCACCTGGTGGATTCTCCATCCAGAACTGTAAGCCGTAATAAACTTTTTCTTTCTTACCTCATTTTTGGTCAGAGTGTTGTAGCAACAAAAAGAAAGTAAAATTTACTCCTCCATGTCATATCAGCTGGTATGGTCATTATGTAGGTCTTCTTTAGACAGCCATATTGTTAAAATTTCATGGGAGCAGTATCCCCATCATGCTTCGAAGATACTGTCTCACAGCTGGGATTCTGGTCCTCTGGTACTTGCAGTCTTTCTGCTGTCTCCTCTGTGATGTTTCCTGAGCATTAAGTGTACCGATTGCACTGTAGATGTTCTGACTGGGGCTGGATAACACACCTCACTTATTCTGTGCAGTTTGATCAATTGCAGATTTCTGCAGAACCCCCTGTCAAAAAGAAAAGTTTTTGATGAGGGCAGAGAGCTACATTTGAAGTTGTGTTCTATGGTCTGGGCACTCCTTATTTATCTAAGATATCAGTCCTTTGTCAGACATGTGGTTTGCACATGCCTACCCCTATGCTATAGAGTGGCTTGTCCTTTAATGGGGTCACTTACAAAGCAAGCAGTTTGATTTTGTTGAAGATTGATTTACTTTTTCCTCCCTTTAGATTTTGCTTTTATTTCAAATATAAAAACTCCTTCCTGGTCCTACATTTTCCTTTACAATTAGTTCAATATATTGATTTTTCTTAACACTTTTTTTTTTTGTCTTGAGCATTATTTAAAAGCATGTGGTTAACTTCCAAATACTGGGACTTTTCTATGTTCTTGTAGTTATTGATTTTTAACTGATATCCTGATGAATACTGTGTGTATCAAAAGTAATGTACACATTGATGGCGAACATCACACAGTGATATTTACAAGCAATCATAAAACTTGAAAATGTAACATTAACTCATTTAGAACAAAGATATAATAACAGAAATAAATCTTGAAATTCTTGCCTAAAGGATTTAGTCTATGAAATTAACTCTGGCTTTAAATAAGAGATTTCTGAAACAAAGTCAGCTACATGAGCTCATAAGAACAAATGAAATAAAGCAGGTAGACTTATAGAGTCAGACGGGGTGTGGCTGTCTGTGTGGTCTGGGACTCAGAGACCATCACCACAGTGGTAGGAAGCGAAGTCAAGCTATGTAAAGCTAACTTCAGAACTGAGTCACGGAACTAAATTCATAGGAAGAGATAACCCCCCCCCCCAAATGCTCTTGAAAATACAACAGATATTTATTACAGTTTTGAACAAATGAGGAGGACCTGCCCTGAAAAAAACTAGGCAGGTATGGAAGGGAGTAAAGGTCTGCAAGTTCTTAGAAAGGCTTAAAAGAGACTTAAGAGAATATATGGTAAAAATCATCATCAGTAATCTTGACCTGGAAGGGAGGACTGGAGAGTAGCATCAGGTATCTATTTTATAGTGTCATCAATTTTGTAGCATCTGTTTTAATACCCTTGTTGGCAGATGTGTTGGCAATACTTTTACACATATCTTGTTGCATACAGAAGCTCATTCCAGTGGTTAAATCCGATTTCCTCAATTTTAACCCAAAGTGAAGAAACTGATAGTTGGAATTAGCTGATTTGCTCAGTAGCAGGGACATAGAAGACTGGCCTTTGAATGAAGATATGATTGAAAACTGTATCAGTGTATATAAATGCTGAGTGTGCCCACACAGACCAGGAAAATACCCCTTTCCAAAGAGGATTGGAGAGGATACACCTGCAATCCAAGAATGTGGTATGTGATATTTGCCTTCATTTCTGAAGATGTCACCTGGAAACTGCAGCTCATATGATTTGCCCCAAACGTGCCTGAAGAAACATACTATTCTTTCTTAAGTCTTTGGGGCACCATCTTTGCTCAGAGTCCTCTGAGAAATCTCCACAGTTGTCAGTGCAGAACAGGTGTCCCTCATCTAAAATGCTTGTGACTACAAATGCTCCAGACTTTGTCTTTCTTAGATTTGTAGCTATTTCCTATGCTTTGCCAGTGGAGCATGTGAAGTATGAAATGTGTCATTTGAAATGCCCCAGATTCCAAGCCCTTTCATGTACACAATTATTAAAAAATTACCAGATTTTGAACCACTTTTGGTTGTTTGGGTTTCTGGATCGTGAATGTTCAAAGTATGTGCCTTTTTCTTTGTTCAAGAAATTTCTCTTTCCCTTTGTTACTAGTGTTAGAAGAAAATAATGGGTATTCTTTTAAAACTGGGTCCAGAAAAATCATAATTCCTGCCTTTTATCTGTGTCTTCCCTCATTGAGAAAAGTATCAGGAGACCCAGACAGCCATCAGGAAGGCTGTGTGCTCTTTTGTGATTTTGTCAGTGTTTGCTTCCTATTACTATGCCTTTTTAGTAATTGACCTTGAAGTATATCCTTTGGTTTAAGCTTGCATTGTCTGATGTTAATATGGCCTGTGCAACCTTCTTTTTTTGTGCTAGTGGCATGGTATGCTTTTCCCTCGTCCAAAAAATTTTAATACTTCTGTTTTTAAAGAGCTACCTCCATCAGCGTGGCCTGTAGGCAAATCTTCAGGCCATTTTCTTGATTGATGATTTATGTAGTATTAATCTTGGGCTAGTGCTCCTACGCTGTAAGCGAAAGCAGGCAGAACAAGCCATGAGGAGCAGACCAGTAAGCAGCTCTCCACCACAGCCTCTGCTTTGGTTCCTGCCTCCAGGTTCCTGCCGTGAGTTCTTGCCCTGATGTCACTAGATAATGGTCTATGAACTGTGAGCTGAAATAAACTCCTTCCTCTCTAGTTGCTCATGGTCATAGTGTATTTACCCCAGGATAGAAAGCAAACTAATATAGGCCCTAAGTTTTAAATTAGGATATGAATAACAGCAAAATTCCTGAGTATTTTAATGAACAAATATAGCCTATACACAGGACAGAGGTTTGTTTTGAACAGAGGTAATAAAGCTTAGCTAACTTAAAGCAGAACTCTAACTAAATTTTGTTGTGTTCCATGTAATTAAAATATTGATGACAGTTATATTCGCTTCTCGTTATGAGTCTCAGAGGACTAATTAGTGTACCATAAGACTTTTACCTTGGCAGAGAGAATAGCTCTTGTTCATATTTGTATCACCAATGCTTGTTTTAGATCCTGAAAATAACATCATCCAAGCAATGTAAAGGAGATGTCTTTTAGTTTTTCTTTTAAGACATTCATGTTTTTGATATATACATACAATTTATTTTGTTGGATAGTCCTTAATTTATAATTTTCTATAGTTTCTTCATGATCTAATATTGGCTGTGAACTTTTTATTAGTCTATTTTAAAAGTGATCTTGTAGCCATCACAGTATATAAACTTTAGGCTCTTGACAACTATTTCCTAGTTTGGGGGTCATGTTAACTTTGACCTCTTGGGTTAGATACTTTCCACAATGATTTTCTCCTCCTTTGTAACAGGAAAGCAGTGGGAGTAGATACTTTGACATTTCTGTTGATGACTATGCACTACTCAGATACACTTTTTTGTTTTTGAGACAGGATCTTTAGCCCAGGCTAGTGTCAAACACCGATTAGTTGTTGAAGATGTCCCTGAACCTTTGCGGCTCCTGCTTCTACCCCTGAGTACTGGGATTTCAGAAATGCACTACCTTACTAGTTAAGGACTTTCTGGGGAATACAGGGCCTTGTGCTGGTCAGGCAAGCACCCTAACAACTCAATCATATCCCTAACCCATTCCATTCTCTGCTTCTGGGGCAATCACTGATGGTTCGTCTGTCCCTCTTCAGTGTTTATTCTGATGTGATTTCAGTCTTAATCATAAGAGAAGGAATTTCCTTTTTTTTTTAACCTTGATTAATAAGTTGTTTCCTTGTTTTACTTTGTAGTCTGTGAGTTGTAAATAGTCAAAGTACCTGTCTTACAGTGGTGTTTGGTTTTCTTTGTCTCCAAGGTTCACTGAAAGGCGAGTTTTGCTTGTTCCCTTTGTCTTCTTGGTTTGTGTGCCTCTACTCTTTATCAGCATACTTACTCTCTCTGAAATCTCTCTTCCTTTGCTGTTTCAGGATACTCATTTATGGTCTGTGAAGCCCTGTGTGTGAGCATGCGCGGGATGACCAGCACACACGCAGCAGTTTGCTCAGGCCCTTAGATATCAGGAAGTAGTCACCAAATGGCTAAGTACTGCATCTATTTTGGTGAATAGAAAAGTCTTAAAAAGAAACAGGGTGAGTAGTGACAGCTACTGTGGTCTAAGAATACAGTTCATGGGTTCTAGCTCTGTCTGTCTGACTTGTGGACATCTGTTTGTCAGTCCTTCTTAGTGCTGACATGTTTACTGATCTAGAATGGTGGTGGGACCTGGGAGAATGGAGCCTAAAAACGAGGAGGACTGAAGTCTCATGCAATAGCCAGCTTTATTCAGAGCATCAGACAATTTATAGTCTGCGGGTTAAGAGAGGTCACCTGACTATATAATCACAAGGACAAGCTGCATGTGGCAAAAACATGTTTTCCCATAGACTCATATAAACAAATAACAACATCCAGTTGTAATGATCAATCTAAAACAAACTCACTGCTATCTGCTTTACCTGGGAAGGACACAGGTAAAGCACATTTCCAGAACAATTTTGTGTTTTTGAAGAAGCCAAGGTCACAATACTCTTTGCTTTCTTGAAATTTTCTCATAAGCACTCAGAATTTCCTTCACATGACTCCAATCTTGAATGGTGTTCTGACACTAGTCAAGGTCACAGATTTTCTCTGGGAGAGGGTGGAGAATCTTCCAAAATTGGATATAACTGTAAATTTGTGTACACTGTTAAAAGATAATATTCTATACCTTCCAGTTATCAAGTGGTCGATCCCTAATTAGTTACTTTTAGAAGTAAAGTTTTATCTTTTTCTCAAATGACTGATTTTTAATAATTTTCCAAAAACAAATGTGCACAATAAATATATAACAAATGTATCAGCTTAAAATTTTATGTGCTTAAACTTCAAAATCAAAATGCTTAATTGTTTCTTGTATTAATGTTCTAAAGTTATATTTTTCAGAATCCTAATGTATAGTATTAGCACAGATAGATATTCATAGCTGTACTATGAACGAATGCACAGGTATGAATGCTTAGGTGCAGGCAGACATATTGGAAGAAGTACAGATATGGACAGTTAGGAGTTGGTCACTGATGTGGTGTGATTTCCCACATCGTGCTGATGAGGAAATTGAAGCTTAGAGAGGTCGCTTGCTTAATTAAGGTCAACTTGAAAGTAACTTCACAGTTCACATTCTTGACTCTTACTAAACCAAATGACAGATGTAGTGTAATGCTTATTCTTCATAGAAAAGTGTCTATTATTCATGCTTTGGTCTATAGATAGCAAATTTAACTTGCTCTCTCTCCATCCCTCTCTCTGTCCCCCCTCTCCTCCCTCTCTCTTCCTCCTTCTCTTCTCTCTCTCTTCCTCTGTCTCTCCCTTCCACTTTCTCTCCCCCTCCCTTTCTTCCTCCCTCCACCAGTGTGTATGTAAGGGGTAGAGATGGGGAAAGAGGAGAGACATAGACACGAACTGACCAAGCAAATGCTGGCTCAGTAAGTTATAATTTTGACTTCTTGAACAGTTGTATCTAGTTGAAGAATCAACTGAGCTTTTGCTCTCTCTTCTGCCATTGATTTAGTGTGAATACTCCTTGGAAGCATACATATATAACACAATCAATCATTTGTTTGAGAAGAAACCCTGTCAGGGCTGTCGCAGGTCATAGGAATATGAAAGTGATTGGTTCTTGCTTCATCATGGTGGAGACTACAGTCAACCCTGAGAAAAGATGTAGTGTTATTATTAGTAGAAGCAACCAGTGTCCTGAGAAGCAGGGTGCCCAACTACAAAGGGAAGGGAAGGAAAACCATAGAAGTGACATAGGAGCCAAAGATTAGCCAGCATAGTGCATTCTGGGGCTCACATGTGGTTCAGCATGGAGGGTTATAGACAATTATTAAGGTATGTTATAACACATGTTTGGAAAGGAAGTTTTTGAATTTGATGAAATTTGTGTGCCAGACTTAGTATTAAAAATTTGAATTTGTCTGGTGAGATAGTTACTGAGTCTTTGAAGAAGGACAACAGAATCTTGAGAGAGAGTGAAGGTAGGGACCCAGTTAGAGACATTCTGACAGTGAAGAGATGGGTCATGACAGTCTTCCTTGAAGACTGCATGAGAGAGACAGAAATGTCAGGTAACTAAAATGTCTTGTATCTATAATGCTTTAAAATGTCACAAATGCTATAATGCACATTTTCTGTTTTGGTACCTATTAAGGAGGTGAATAAGCATATGGTTCAGGTAGATGGACTTCTGTTTTGTATGAGGAAATGGAGATCTTGAGACTCTGTACTAGCCAGGGATGACTGAGCAGTGGCTTACATAGAAACCAAAGCAGGATGTTCAAGCTCACTGCGCTATCTGGTTGTTTTACACCAGTGGTAGGCAGCGCCCAGGTGTGCTTTAATCCATGGCATGGGTGGGCTCAGCCAGTAAGGTCAAGAAATAGAGACCCATGTGGATACCTAGAAGGTGCTTTTCCTGAGGACATGGTATGTCGATGTCTTTTGGAGGTCTATTCTTGTTGGAAATAGAGGCAGGCTCATATTTATTAGACACCATTCTAGAGACAGTTCTTGTCAGTGTTAATGATCCACATATAAGGATCCTTAATGCACAGCTTTAAAGTGAGCCCTTACTTGTTAGGGGCTATAGGCTACATACCCCTCCTGTACCTCTAAAGCAGAAGTGTGTCTCTGTTTTCTCTTCACACCCTCTCCCACGTTGATGGAACCTTTAATGTGCTCTTTCCAGATTGGCCTTGAGTCACTGCTGTGTCTGTTCAGTAGTCTTTCCAGTTAGTGATTAGTATTCTGGTCCAGTAACCATGGTGAGGTTGGATTTCAGACTCTGTGTAGCAAAGGTAGTTCAGCTAAATCACCTCGAAGGCTGTGTTGTCAGAGGCATGTAACCACTGCACTTTACAAAGCTTGGAACCTGAGATTTATAGATTCAGCTTGGAACTGAATCTAAAACCACATGGCCACACTGCTGAGTCTAGCCTCATAAAGCTGTTTGTGCTGTGTAATGTTTCAAAGGGATCTAAACTGTGGGAGTCTTTCTTTCCTAATTTTGTCCTACCTGATTAACTTGTACTCTGTGTTCATAAATTCAAAGAAAACAATTAGTTTCTACCATAATTGGGAGCCACAGCAACTTAATGTACTTTGAAAAGTATAATGACCTCTCTGGTATCATAGGCTAGCTGGTATGTCAGCTGTTTTTTACCTGGTTGTCTGTTTACTGACTGTGCCTCATAGTGTGAACCATGTGTCTGGGTATTTTAGTTTCCTTCTAAATAGAAAGGAAAAAAAATGCAAAGAGAGATGAGTGTAGCCAGAAGTTTCTGGCCTGGTCTAGCTCTGAGGTCTGGATCCATACATAAGGTCTTATATTAATTACATGCTGTTTGGCCTATAACTCAGGCATATTACTTACTAACTCTTACTCTTAAACTAACCCATGATTAACAAAGTGGTTTAGTACCTTTCCTCAGAGCAGCATTTTTATTTTCTTTCCTTTTCATTTGTCTGGCATCTTTGCTCTGCTCTTTTTCTTCCCAGAGTTTTCTTAGTCTGGTAGCCCCACCCATACTTCCTGTCTGCCTAATGGCCAATCAGCATTTTATTAATAAATCAGCATTTATTAAACATATATTTACAATGTACAAGAGCATATTCCCACAACGTTTTCCTTATTTTCTTTTTAAAACAAACCCTAAATCTAATTTTGTTTGTTTTTTTTTCTCACCATTATCTGTATCAACTTGTAACCAACACTGTAAACAAAGATAAACATCCATAATCCATTTTTTTGGGAATGTGGGCATAATTCTTTAGACTACTTCCTGCTAATTGGAGGTGTTGACCCAAAGAAAATTCAGGATTATGGACAAGTTCTTAGTGGAGTAGTCTGTGAGGCTGGGTCATCTCAGCCAGTCTCCTTGAAGCTGTTCTGGATGCAGAGCTCAGAGAAAACAGCAACAGAGGTGCTCTGACATACTTGATCATCTGGGTCATTTGTTTCCATTGGAGACTTTTTAGGGGTCTTCCTCAATCAAATCTGGTTTTTCTTAACCCAGAATGAATCCATAATCTCTCATTTTTGGTTTTTTTTTTCCTTCTTTATTTTGTATTTATCAAAAAAAACAGTAAAAAGAATTTAAAAATGCGGACGAGTTAACAATAACTATACAGAGGATAATAATCATAAGCATGGCTTATCAAGGGTGGAAATGCAAATAAGATTGCTACACATATATTTTCTTTGTGTTCAGCTTTCCCTCAATCTCTCATTTTTGATGGAAATAAAAAGAAAAATTCTAACATATCCTTTGACTTCAATTTTGAAGTTAAGGCATTTATAAAATATATAGGTTGGGATAATCCAGCAGCTTTTATAATCAAATGTCTCTTAGCAGGTCTTGCTCCTTCCTTAGCAGTCAAACAACATAACATACAGTGTCCAGACTGTTTATTTTACATCTTTACATGGTTTATATGTTTTTTAAACATTATTTCATTTTTTAAGGACTTTCTCTATCCCTTTTCTCTTTTCTCTCCCAAGCTTACATATATTTTTAAATACACTGTAAACTATTTAGAAGTTTTCTTCTTGTTTTTTCCTTTAGTTTGAATCTGTCTTTACTGTATATCTCTATTCCTTTTCTATTTCTGGTCACACCTTTAATCTGCTAAGGTGTGGCTAGGGTTAAAGACTTGGCTATGGCAGCTGACTCCACCAAGCTCTACCCAGCTTCTTGATGTGTGAGAGCTTACCTTCATGGCACAGTTACTGGCAGGAACCATGTTCATCATCCCAACTCTGGGGAATTTTAGAGTCCACACTGCCACCAAGTAGAGCACCACCACCTTCTGCCCATAAACACCATTTAAGTGTTGGGCAGTAGGGCCTCTTAAAAGAATCACACATTTTTGTTGTTGTTGTTGTTAACTAGTCAGGAAGCATCTCTTAAAGGAGCCACGCCTCTGCTTGCCGCCAGCAAACAGAGCCCTCCTGAGAAAATGCTGCTACTAAAGAGCTGTCTTTGACACTGTTCCCTTTTGATCTGAAAGAACAGAAACCTTAAATCTGTATTACACAGCTCGTGCTTAAACCAAGGCTTCTGTGAGAGTGCAGGAACACATGCTGCAGATCAGGCTCTGAGTTTTCATTAAATACTAACTAGAATTCGTGCAATAGCAGAGAAAGAAAGTCTTATTTGTCTCCCCTCTAACACAAAGAATTTTTAAGGACAGTAGGAAGTCAGTAAAAGATTTTCACCAAAAATGTGATATTTACTAGTTAAATTTGTATTTTTTTAAATGCAAGTTTTAAAAATGCTAGCTTAAAATTACAATAAGGTTGTAAAAACCATCTGGATGTGGTGGCACGTGTTAGTACTGACAGAGAGGTGGGACAAGAAGAAAGCAGTTGAAGGCTATCCTGGGCTATAAAATGAGTTTGAGAAATATGCTGTGTTTCTCAAAATGCCTCAACCCATCACTGGGCTACAGAGATGTTAGATTAAAGGAGCCTGAAATTGACTCCATTAAGTCTAGGCTATGTGTGTTGTTTCCCCTGGAATAGAACCGTGCTGCAAGTTGACTGTTTTCTTCTCCTGTACCATCTGAACCCCATCCTTGTCTTTTGTAGCTGGAAACTTTGGGATGGCAGCTGAACCTGCAAATGGCTCACTCTGCTCAAGCCAAGCTGCAGTCTCCTCAGGCCGTGCTGCAGCTGGAAGTGAGCCAGGAAGACTCCAAGGTGAGGACTGGGGTCTTGGTGAAAATGAGGTATTTTCTTTGGTAGATCTTGTACCTCATTGATAGATGAGTCAGGCTTTAAAAATGTAAGTATAAATCAGCTACAATAAACCTATCTTGCAATGTGCTTCTCTTTTAGACTATTTTATAATGTCTTTTAATTTGTATGAGATAAAAATTTAATGGTGTTCTCTTTCTGTGTGTGTGAGTGTGTGTGCGCATGTGTGTGCATTAAGCTATATGCTGCATGCATAAAAGGAAAGAAACATTCTGTTGTCTAGCCAAGTCCTGGGACAGTCGGATGATCTGAATTATATTGTGGGAAATATGTTCATGTGTTTAAACTTGCAAGATAGATTTTTGCATTAGTTTACATCATAGGGCAACTCCTTTTAGAACAACCTGAGCATAATTATGAAAGGTGAATGAAGTGCCATGGAAGGCTCCCCACTGTGACATGTAGAGAAATAGGTTTTAGATAGAATGAGAGCTACCTATCATATTATATATTTTAATTTCCCCATTAGGATAGAAAACAGAGAGTAAATCCCCCAATAGATGAAACTTTGCATTTGAGATATTTAAACAGAGCAGTGCATAAGGTGCTGTGGGAGTTGAGATGGAGAGGTTACAGTAGCTAAATGTATTCTTCTAGTAGCTACCTTTATGATGGGATAGAATGTGCTTTGGTAGTGTGCTCACAGTTATTATATTGTAGGCATTTCTGTCTTTTTTAAATAAGAACTGGACCACTGGCTAGCCCAGAGTATATAACCACAAAATATTAATAAGTCTTATGTATAATGTATTAGTTTAATACAATGTTTTTAAAACAATTTCCTTTCACACATTTTTCACCAGGAAATAATACAAATTTTCTAGTCAAGTGTCAAACTGAGACTTACTCTTTGTGCTTCAGTTTAGTGATGACATAGTTGTAGCATGGTTCCTAGTCTTTGTAAGACAGTCTCTTTCCTGTAGCATGTAGTTTGTGTCTTAGAGGGTTTCTATGAAGAAGATTAAATACCTACTGTGTATAAATGTGTATAAAGCACTTAGTCCAGTGTGGTGAATTCTCAGTAAATACTGGCTGTTATTGTCATCACCATCATCAATACAGTGTGGGGAACTAAAATTGATTGATTAATCAATCAATTAATAAATCAATCCATTGCTTCAGGCCAAAGTTCTTACTAAATTACTAAATTTATTTGCTATTTGCTAATGTTGTCATTATTATTTTCTTTTCTCTTTCCTGTGTCTTCTCTCTCTCTCTCTCTCTCTCTCTCTCTCTCTCTCTCTCTCTCTCTCTCAATCTACTTTTAATAATTATGCTTACTGGGAATTCAAGAGCAAAAGGACAGCCTGGGAAGTCCCTTTCCAGCCTGTGAACCAAGGAAGGTTTTCCTTTAGGTTTAGGAGAATGGTCTGGAAGGCACTAGAGTAGACTGGGGTTAACCATGACTGAATACAGGCATATTTAAGTATCTCTATGTTGTCTCTGATCTCTTATGACTACTGTGTGTTAACTCCAGGTGGCTACAGAACAGCAGCATTGTGTGAACTAAGGGTTATTATTCTTACCAAATATTAGATGTGCTTTCAGCACCAGGGTTTTCATAGTTCTTCACTTTGGGATGCCCAAGCCCTCCCTGCTCCATCACATAGGCATCCATCCCGGCCTTTTTGCCAGTGTACCCATCTCATTGTGGGGGATAGTGGGGATGAAGGAATAATACTTCCAGCAAGACTTTTTTTTTTTAAATATATGTTGCCCAGGAAGTCAGTAGAGATATTTAATCAAGATCATTTGTGGTATGGGTTTAAGTATATTTACATTTTCCCAGTTTTTGCTCTTGCTCTTTAGAAATTTTGATTGGATCATGTTGCATATGAGCATTATCTATCTGTGTAATGTGTAGAACTAGAGCACCACTGTCTCTGTGTGGATTTGACCCAGCTAATTTTTCCTAGACAGTAGACACACAGATGTAAAACTCTAGTCAATCTGGGCAGGAACACCCTGGGTCCAAGTGATTCTGTGCCTCAAGGACCAGTTGTAGTGGAATTATAATGGTGCATTGTAAATAGTTGTCCTACCTACTTGTTTAATAAAAATGCTGGTTGACCATAGGCAGACAGAAGTATGGGTGGGCTACCAGACAAAGAAAACTCTGGGAACACCTCAGAACAGAGCAGAGATACCACAGAGATGCCAGGAGATGCAGAGAAAAGATACCAATGCTGAGTAAAGGTACTGAGCTGCATGGCAGAACAAGAATCCTGGGTTGAGTTAAGTTGAAGGAGTTGGCAAGTTATATGCCTGGGCTCTAGGTCAATCAGCATAAAGTTAATGTAAGCATCTGTGTGTCTCTGTGGGACTGTGGGTGTGCCGTACTGCAGGTCCACCAGTCTGCTGGTCTGGCCACAGGCCAGACAAGTCAGAAACTTACTACTACAACTGGTTGACAACTACACCATCTCCTCAGCCAACTGTCGAGTTCTGTCTTGAGTTGAATTTTTTGTTTACATTCTCCTGTTATCATGATTTTATTCTTTTTATTTCTGCTTCATATGGCTGTTGTATGTTACTATTTATGTAACTTCTATTATTAAAGATCACAAACTGTATTGTACTCTCAGTTTCCTGTGTTCTGTCAAGAGTTCAGAAATTGTTGATAGACTGAAGTAAGAGATCAAGGACAAGGAGCAGGTTGTGAAAACCACATTTACTAACGGAAGAGCTGCTATTAAAATCAGAAGTTGGGACTACTTAGATTGTAATGGAAAGTACTACAAAGTACAAAATTATCATATTGTAAAATTATTTATGTAAAATACTAAGTTGTAGGTAGGAATTTTTTTAAATATGTATTTTATGACATAGTTACCCTGAAAATATACATGTATTGAGATCCTGAGAGGATTAGAGTTGATATAAATTAGAGATGGGTGTTCACACAGTGGAGAAGACAGTGTTCACACTGTGTAGTTTACCGAAGACTGTAGTTTTTAAGGAGCTGGTTTTCCTGGTATCAGTTTACAGCATGCTCATGAACATGGAGCTTGCGATGAAGTTTTCATTTGCAGTCACTCTAGATAACATTGTTTGGCTATGTTATCTTTGCCCTAAAAATATTTCTGTCTCAAGGCTTTCCTGTTTTGCTACTAATTTTATCATGAAAAATGGATGATTGTAGCTTTTGGACAGATCTATAGTCTAGTTTTTTCAGCTAATGTCCTTTGTACCTGTTGACTGCATTCTGCAAAGTAAGATGATTTCCTGGTTCACAGACACTTTACCGTTTTCTTGTTTTGTCATGGTTTGGTTTGGTTTATTTCATTAGAGGGCAGTAGAGCGCTTTGCCTGCCTAACCACTTCTGGAATTCACAGTGTTATTTAACATAACATTCAGAGTAGTTGTGGGAAATGCTAAGTGTTTACATTTCTAATCTGTATATAACAATGGACTTCTCCTGTTTCCATCAACAGAATTAATGCCAATTTCAGATATGTATAGAACAAATAGATGAGGTCAGCATGAGTCAGCTTTTGTTAATTTGTCTGTGATCATTTGCCAAAATGTGATTTATTAAAAAGCCTTCTGCACTGCTGACTTTTTTGTTTCACTCTGTCATTTATATTTATTTCTTTACAAGAAAATGGAGTAAAATAATCCCAAAGATAAATGAATGACTCTGTTGGGTAACAGTTTAAACTACTTCCAGGCTAATTATAGTCTGTTGAATTAAAAAAATAAATTGTGAAAAATGCAATGTCATTTCTAACAAATATTGGTAATTTTGAATATCATCAACACTTTGAATATTCTAAAAACACTAAAATACTTAAAAATTACATTTAATTTCCTTATCAGCTTGTTACTCAACAGAATCTTATTTTATTAATGCAGAGATTAAAATAATGATTCATTCTTTATCCACAATGAAGATAAAATTACCTTCACAGCAAACTTTCATTTCTCCTAATGTTAAGCTCGACTTATCTTAGGGTGCAGAAGGTATATATGGATAAATAATTATGATTTTGAGTAAATATAGATCATTTCCTGCTGGTTTCTGAGAGAGAGATCTTCCTATTTCCAGCCGATTGGCATATTCTGTTTAGAGAGAAAAAAATGAGATTTGCTCTTTTACTGTTTATAGTTCTTTTTAACTACACTGGGAACAGAACTCAGGACTTTACATGCTAGGCATGTGCTCTACTACTGAGCTTCCTCCCATCCCTTTTATTCATTTGCTCCATACTAGACACTAGGTATTGTCAGGTTTTGGTGTTTAAAGCATCTCTTCCAGTCATGAATGTTATTCTTTGGTAGACAGAGAAAGGGAAGTTCACTGAGATTGAATCAGTTTCCAAGGCCGTAAAACTAGTCATCTGCACATCTAGAATTCAAATCCAGGCCATTTTACTACAATGCTTATTGGTGGGTACTGAATTCTTTTCCTTCTTTACTGATTTAGCAGTTCATTCTGTAATATGTACACACATTTTAAGATGTGGGATGCAATTTTACATTTGAGGTTTCATTGTTCTTTTTCTTTCCAAAATTATGTAGATTCCGTTTCCTGTTTCCTTTCCTTTTATGGAGTTTAATTAGGATAACTGATACTTTGTCATTGAGAGATACTAATTTACTTCTGCATAGCAAGTGTATGTTTATGGATGATATTTCAATAGAACATGCTTTTTTTTTTTTTAAAAAAAAAAAAAGCAAATCTTTATATAAGGACTATATTGTGCCATTGCATGATGCCTTTAAAACAGACTATGTTGCTTAAGGGGGAAATATTCTGATTTATTTAGGGTAGATGTCTCAATAAAAAAAAAAAGTGCTAATCAAATCTTGAACTCTTGCCATGGCGATTTAAAATACTTCTATCCCCTTAAAGGTGATGTAGTAGAGATTGAATTAGATGTACCTACTGATTTTCCTAAGATGTTCTCAAATACAGGTCATAGTTTTCTAAATGTATTTTAAGGTATCCTATATCACATATTCATTAGCATAAATCATGTTAAAGGATACCTTCTTATTCTTGATAATATGATTGAGGCATAATTCAGATGTGGAAGAGAATTCATTCCTGATGTTTAATCTTGCTGGATGCTTTTTAATTATATATATTTAAGTTGTACTATCTACTGTGTTAATATAAATATAGGAAATAAGTGATTGCTGTAGTTGAACAAATTAGAGAGGCCTTTGTCCTCCATGGGGTAACCTTTTTGTATATGTGGTGAAAGCATCTAAAATCTATTTTCACAGTGAAGTGTTAGTGTGCTTTTGATCCAATTTCTGCATCTCTGCGATGAAACCTACTTGATCATGGTAGATTATTGTTTTGATGTATTCTTGGGTTTGGTTTGCAAGTATTTTATTGAAAATGTTTGCATCTGTGTTCATAAAGACTATTGGTCTATAATTTTCTTCTTTTGTTTTTTATGTGGCTTTGGTATTAGACTAATAGTGGGTTCATAAAAAGAACTAGGAAATATTCCTTCAGTTTTTATTTGGCAGAACAATGTGAAGAGTATCAGTATTAATTCTTCTTTAAAGATATTGTAGACTTCTGCAGTAAATCCATTTGGTCTGGGCTTTTCTTGGAAGATCTTTTAAACTACTACTTTGATTTGTTTAAAATTTGTTTTATCTTGGTTTAACTTTGGTGAGCCACATATATCAAGAAATGCATCCATTTTTTTTTTTTTTTTAGGCTTTCCAGTTTGATGGAATACAGATTTTAAAATCATGTTCTTACTGAATTTCTTAGGTATCTATTATAAGTTTCTCTTTTCATCCTTATTCATATGGATTTTCTCTGTGTCTTTTGGTTCAAACCAACTGTTAATTTCACTGATCTTTGTATTTTTGTTTTTGCTTCTATTTCATTGATTTCATCTCTGAGTTGGGTTATTTTGTTCCACCTACTCTTTTTGGATGTTGTTTCTTGTTTTAGAGCTTTGAGAAGTACTGGTAGGTGACTAATGTGACATCTTTCTGCTTTTTAGATGTAGGCACTAACTTTCCTCTTAGAACTGCCACATTGCGTCCTATAGGTTTGGGAAGGTTGTGCTTTCATTTTCATTCAGTTTCAGAAAGTTTTAACTTTTCTTCTCAATTTCTGTCTTCACCCAATTTTCATTCAGCAGTGACTTGTTTAGTTTCCGTGTGCCAGTATACTTTCTACTGTTCCTGTTGTTGATGTGCAGATTTAATTTATAGTGGTCAGAAAGCATGCTGGGTGTTTTTTTTTCAGTTTTCTTGTATCTATGAAAGTCTCCATACTGTGTCCTAGTATGTGGGCACTTTTGAAGAAAGTTTCATGAGATGCTGAGAAGAAAATATACTATGTAGTGTTTGGGTGCAATGTTCTGTAAATGTCTTATCAGGGCCATTTGATTTATAATGTTATTTAACTCCAGCATTTTTCTGTTTAGTTTTTGTTTGGATTTTCTGTCAGCAAGAGTAGAGTATTGAAATCAACACCATTATCATTATGTAAGGGTCAATCTGTGATTTTAGCTATAGTAGTGTTTGTTTTAGGAACTTTAGTGCCCTTGTACTTGGTACATATTTAGAATTGTAATATCATCTCATGGTGTTTTGTTTTTTGATGAATAAGTAGTGCCCTTATATATGTCTTCTGACTAGTTTTGGGTTCAAGTACATTTTGTCAGATATTAAAATATTAAAAAAAAATACCTGCTTGCTTCATGGATCTAGTTGCCTGGAATATCTTTTTTTATAAAGTGATATCAGCCTTTGAGGGTGAGATGTATTTGTTGGATGCAACAGAAAGACGGATTCTGATTTATAATCCAGTTTATTAGTCTGTGTTTTTTTTTATTGAAGAATAGAGAATAATAATATAAATGAATTATTAGTGAGCAGTATTTTTTTTTATTTGTTGTGGTGTGCCACTTCCCTTTTGATTAACTGTTCCCTTGATTATTTGTTTTTTATATATTCAGGGGTGTATTTGGTATAGTTAACCTTCACTTCTGACTGAAGTTTTCCTTCTAGTGCCTTCTGTAGAACTGGATTGATAGATTGAAATTGTTTGAAGTTGTTTCTAGTATGAATTTTTTTTTCTCTGTTGATTGTGATTGAGAGTTTTCCTTGATATAGTACTCTGGGCTGGCATGTGTACTTTGTCAAAGCTTGTAGTGTAGTTGGAGTTTCTCTGTGTCTTGGTAGCTATTTTCAAATAACCACTCAGAGGCTTAATAGTAATAATCAATGATTGGCTAATAGCTCAGGCTTATTACTTACTAGCTCTTAAAGCTTAAATTAACCTATTTTTATTGATCTGTGTCCTACCCCAAAGCTTGTGGCTTTTACCTCTCATGCAAGTCTTGCTTTCTCTCCATCTGGCTGATGACCCCTCCTATTCTACCCTCTTCTTCCCAGAATTCTCTCTGCTCTGAAAATCTGCCTAGCTGTCAGCCAATCAGCTTTTTATTAACAATGAGAGCAGCTGGAGAGATGGCTCAGTAAATAAGAGCACTGACTGTTCTTCCGGAGGACCTGAATTCGTTTCCCAGAATCTACATGGCAGCTAACAACTGTCTGTAATTCCAAGATCTGACACCCTTACACAGTTATACATGCAGGCAAAACACCAATTCACATAAAATAATAAAGAACAAAACCAGTGAGGGCAATCCATATTCAGAGTGCACAAACATTTTTGTACAGCATTATAGAACATCAGTCCAGGTTCTTCTGGCTTTCAGAGTCTCCAATAAAAAGTTGTATGTTATTCTCACAGGTCTGCCTTTATATGTGTGTTGATTTTTTCCCTTTAGAGCTTTAATTATTTTTTCTTTACATATTTTGAGATTATAATTATATTATCTCCCCCTTTCTTTTTCTCCCTCCAAACCCTGTCAGATACCCTTCCTTGCTCTCCTTCAAGTTTTTGTCCTATTTTAAAATTAATTGTTGTATAAGTGTCTGGGTCGAACTTTTGGCCTAGCCTAGAGATTCGGACCCATTCTCAGCCCTTCTCAGCCTCAAATAATCACACACAGGCTTATTTTAATTTTATCTTGATCATCCTATGGCCTAGGCATATAACTTGCTAACTCTTAATTCTTAAACTAGCCCATGATTCTTATCTTGTTCAGCTAGCTATGCAGCTCGGTACTTTTTCTCAGCAGCATTTCAATTTTTGCCCTCTGCATCTCCTGTCATCTCTGCTCTGCTCTTCCTGTTCCCAGAGTTTTCTTAGTCTGGTAGCCCCGCCTACACTTCTTGTCTGCCTCTGGACAGTCAGCTTTTTATTAAACCAGTAGAAGGGACAAATATTTACAACGTACCAACATAATCCCACTACAAATTATATAATACACATATACATTTCTGAATATATGAGTATGACTTACTCAGTCTGTATAATGTTACTTGCACATATATGTTCTCAAGAATGATCACTTGGTATGGAATAACCAATTTTTGTGCTCTTCACTGGGGAAGAGTATTTGCTCTTAATATCCCATAGTTGCCTGAAGTTCTTTGTGTAGGGTTGAAACCTCATAGGCTTTCCCCCATCTACGTTCACATGTTGTTTTCTTCCATGTAGCTTTTAATAGCGTTTGTTTATTCTGTACATTAAGTGTTTCAATTTTATGTGTCCTGGAGCATTTATTTTATGATCCTATCTAGTTGTGTTCTGTATGCCTCTTGTACCTTGAAGCACAGCTCTTTCTTTGGTCTGGGGAAGTTTTATTAAAAATATTTTCTGTTCCTTTACTTGAGTTTCTCTCCTTTCTATATGCCTATTATTCTTAGATTTAGTCTTTTTATGGTGTCCCAGTTTACCTGGATGTTTTGTGCCTGTTTTTATTTTTTTAAGATTTAACATTTTCTTTGAGCTATCTGCTTCTTCTACTTATCTTCAAGACCTGAAATTGTCTCCTCCTTGTTGTAAGCTGGTGATGAGTCTTACCTCTGAGACTGTTTTTAGTTTGGCTTCCTGAGTTTTTCATTTCCAGTTTTATATCACTTCGGTGGGGTTGTTGTTGTTGGTGTGTATGTGATTCTATTTTTGTTAAATTCTATTTTCATGTCTTGAAGTATTTTTATTATTTTGTTCAACTGTTTATCCATTCACGAAGACATTTATTCACACTCTCCTTTTGGTCCTTGAGTATATTCATAATTGCTGGTTTGCAGTTCTTCTCTTATGTTTTAGTTAAATTGCATTTTTCATGGCTTAATTGCAGTAAGGTTGCTGGCTTCTGGAGGAAGCATATTGTTTTAGCTATTCATATTTGTGTTTTGCACTGGGATCTAGGTATCTGGAGTTAAGATAGCTGAGGTATCTGGTCTTTGTTGGGTGAATGTTCTATTTTTTTGGTTGCTGTTGCCCATTCTGGGTCCTAACCAAGTATGGCTATCAGCTGTGGCTTCCTTGAAGGAGAGTGACTTCTTTGAACAGTGTGGAATCACAAAGGATGTATGTGGGTTGGAAGCAGTGACTGAAATGGTGGCAGATGAACTAGAGGACTGTGAATCCTGGGTCTGCATCAAGAGGCTGAGTCCAAGGGTGTGTGGGGGGGGGCTGGAGGAGTGTCTCAGGCTGGCACACTGTGCAGCAGGTCCAAAATAGTTTGGAGAGACCAGAATGGTGAGGAAATTGAGACAAATAACCTACCTGGGTCTTAGCCGGATGTGGAGCCATGGGGTTCCTGGTAGACAGTTCTGCTCTTCAGGTGAGGAGTCCCGACGGAGGGGAGATGAGTGAGAAGGAATGGGTGAGGGAGGTGACAGAGAAGAACCAGGGGAGCGTGGCTCAGCCTAAGTTTATTCTTTACTGAATGAACCCGTTCTTCTTCTGTATCTGTTGATAAGATTCCTTTAAGAATTTTCTCCAGTATTCCTTTAGCTTATCCTGAAAGATCTTTATTTCTTTGCCATTTTAAAACGATAACTTAGTCAGAAATTGTAATTTTGGTTACCAAGTTTTTTATTCATGGGGCTTGTATTTTTTTCTGTCTCCCAGGATTTCTTCTGAAAGGTTTGATGTGGTTCTGATGAACTTGCCTTTGTGAGCTGGTGCGTCTTCCTTCCATCCTCCATTTCCTTTCCATGTCCTATGTTCTTGTCCTTTTAATTAACTTTGTCACAAGGGAGGTTGTTTTCTGGCCATTTACTCCTACATGGGGTTCTAAATCTCCCCTGTACTTGTATGGCTCACAGCTTTCTGTATTTTTGGATAGTTTTGTCTGTGATTTCATTGAGTAGCTTTCCTTTAGTTTCTCTTCCAGCTCCGTATATCCTGTGGATTCTGGGGTTTGTTCTTCCTAAAGGTCATGGCTGTTCCCAAATGCATGTGCCTTATTTGTTCTCTGCAGCATGGCATGAACTTCATCTCCACTAGACCTGTGTGTTCAACCCCACATCAAAGTGAGTGAGGGCCAGTTCCTTGGCCCCACTAATTTTGGGGGTGGCTGCACTCTTAGCCAGCAGAAAGGAGAGGCATTGTGTCATGGGTACATAAAAAGTGCAGGGCTTCTCTTCTCTCTACCTGAAATCTTTGACTATACCTTTCTTATGGAGATTTTCTCCCATGGCTCCAGCTATCTGAGCTATTCAGTGCGGAGTGACCCTTCTCTGGTATCTGCTTGTGTAGATTGTAGCTCTCCATCCTGTATAGTATATTTTTTTCAGCATGCCAAAACTTTTTACGTGTGGAGTCTGTTGAGGCCTTTCTGTTTGCTTTTGCTTAAAACCTCATGGAGGCGACCCATTCCTGCTTCATTGCCTGGTGCTGGATGTTGGACTCTGCTGTCTCTTCGTTGCCCTCTGAGCTTTTCATGCCATCCACCTCTCTGCAGCCACGCACCTGATGTTTTGTTTCTGAGTCTTGAAGACTTGGGTAAATACTGTGCACTTTCTCAGGTTCCAGGACAGTCTTGTAAAAGCCAAATGTTCTTTTGCCTAATGTAAATGATAGTTACATTTTTATCACCATTTAAATGTCAGAGTTTTTTTCTTCTACTTTTAATCTTTTGTGTGCATTTCCTTTATTTGATTCTAAAGTGCAAGAAAATATGAAAAATGTAAGCATGTACCTGGAACAGTTTTATTGAGCCTTTTTGCTGCAGACAGGTGAATAGGACATTTATAGATGTCTTAGCTTTGCCAGAGGATATTGTGCTTCCAGTTATGCAAAAGCGACATAATAGCCACCCACTCAGGCTCTTTAGTTCTGCATAGTAATGATATGTAATAATAGAATTGTTTTCATAGCACAGTGCATTTATGCCTCTCTTTTATGCTGCACTTTTCTTTATGGACAACATATTACTGAATCCTATGTATTTTAGAGAGATAGGTTAAGTCCCCACAAAAGTAGTAAATAAAAGATGGACATTTGTTATAAGAAAATTTATGTCAAGAAATAAACCTCACCAAGGCTGTGAGGATAGCAGATACAGTGAAGAAGGGAAAGTACAGGGCTGTGGGGATGAGGATGCTCTGGTCCAGATCACACAGGCTGTGGGGATGAGGATGCTCTGGCTGAGATCACACAGGCTGTGAGGATGAGGATGCTCTGGCTGAGATCACACAGGGTGTGAGGATGAGGATACTCTGGTCCAGATCACACAGGCTGTGGGGATGAGGATGCTCTGGTCCAGATCACACAGGCTGTGGGGATGAGGATGCTCTGGTCCAGATCACACAGGCTGTGGGGATGAGGATGCT
>PVIH01024384.1:0-22852 GCA_004025045.1 Sigmodon hispidus | reverse complement strand
GAGTGGGTGTCAGAGCATGTAAACATGGGTGAGGGAGTGGGTGTCAGAGCATGTAAACATGGGTGAGGGAGTGGGTGTCAGAGCATGTAAACATGGGTGAGGGAGTGGGTGTCAGAGCATGTAAACATGGGTGAGGGAGTGGGTGTCAGAGCATGTAAACATGGGTGAGGGAGTAGGTGTCACAGCATGTAAACACTGAGTGAGGAAGTGGGTGTCACAGCATGTAAACATGGATGCGAGGGAGGGTGTCAGAGCATGTAAACATGGATGAGGGACTGGGTGTCACAGCATGTAAACATCATTCCATATACCTCAGATATTCAGGACTTGGGGGGCAAAGCCATGTAGCAGGTAAGAAGCGCTGGATAGACTGTTCTCTGTTTCATCACTTCTGGTTACTGCTCAGGACATCATTTCACCTACAACGCGGGAATGGTACCCCACCCTGTGAGTGGGACATGGAGGTGTGAGTGTGTCTTAGAGATGGCTGGACCCCTGGGGTTCATTGCCCTTTAGCAGCATGGGTACTTTGGCCAAATCACTTAACCTCTTCATGCCTCAGTTTCCCCATGGGTAAGTGCATGGCAACTCTTCCCTGTGAAGGCATGCTTCATGCTGGAAAGCCCTGGACATTGGGCTTCATTGGGAGGTCCTACTGTTAACTAAAAAGAGTAAATAGCCAGTAGGCACTCTATTTGCTACTTAGAAACTCAGAACAGGAAAAAACAGCTGATAGTCCAATGTCAGCTTTAGGAATAAGGAGAAGACATTAGCAACTACAGCCCTAACAGGTAAAATGGCTTAATTCATTTAGTTCACACTGTATACACCTAACAAAATATCCTTGGATTAAAAAAACATCTTTCTGACCATAAACAATGCAATTGTTATGAATTATTCCTTAAGAAGCCCTGGGGTAGAAGGAGCTACAGGTTTTGCATGGTAATGGTGATAGAACAATCACCTAAGAGTCAACTTGGGAGGGGAGCCTCCCCTGGGACCTTCCTCTCCAGAGGCCAATGGGTTGTTACAGCTGGCAAGGGCTACCCTGTGATTCCTCATTTACAGGGAAGATGCTGGAGATGGGGTCAGAGGTTGCCTGGCTCCCAAGTGGCCTCTACAGAAAGCAATTCTTACTTGGTTAGACAAAGAACACCCTTGCACCCATCCCAAGGGTCACATATCTTAATGACACGCTGGCCATTGAGATCAGCTGGATTGCTTTACAGCTGACTGAGGTGCCCTGCACCAATTTCAGAATGCTTTCTTGGGAGGGACACCTGCTTTGGGGGACTACAGAGCAGATGGGTAAAGTCTCTTGGACCCCCAGCTTCTAGCCCCAAAGTGGAGCCAGCATCTGCAACCTTCGGACCGCATGGCCCCTGCCTTACAATAGGCTAGCCACTGCCTCCACTAGCCATCTGCTCCAGCTAAGACCTTTACACCCTACAGAATATATAGCTAATTAAAATGATTACGGGCCTACACGGGGCTATTCTTCTGAGACAGAGGTTGCTGAGCTGATCTCTGTAGCCTGGGAGACTGAAACACATTAATCTTCAAAAGGGGATGCCCTGAAAGCCCAGAGGAAGAGCAATAAAATTTCCAAGACTGACCAAGCTCTACAGAAGGCTGGGATCTAGTGTCTCTTTCAAAGGGGGATCCATATAGGTGTCTCTGGAGAGAACCAGGAACATGTTCAGGGAGCATGTGCATAATGGAAAGCACAGTATCTACAGTGTACTTAAAATTTAATTCATTTTAAATGTTTAGAAGGCTGCATTCTGAGCTGGATATTGGAACCTGAATGTGCCTTGGGGTCTGGCTTTTGTTTCTGCAGGGACTCACTTCCTGGGAATGGGGCTCATTTCCCATTCTGCCACCTTTGAAGGCTAATGCAGTAGAGAGCCTGACAGCCCAGCTTTCAGTCTCTATTTTGAATTCAGGGAGGAGATACTGGACTGGAATGCAAATTGGTGCCTTCATCTCAGAAGGCAATTAAACGCTGCAAGTAAGAGGTGGGGATAAAGAGGAATTAATAGATAGTTTTTAAATGCACACACATTCACGTGAGTCTTGGGGCAGCACCAAAAAGCCTTCAAGGGCTGCCAATGCAAAGGAATGCTGAGGAGCCTCTTCCCTTAGCAAGGCTGAGGGTGAATTGATTTTAAAGTCCTGAAAGAGTCTCCCCACCCCTTTTGGAGGCACTGAGGATTGAACCTAAATTTAGATACTATCACTGAGACAGGGTCCCGCTGAATAGAACAGGCAGCTTTTACATTTCTACTTATTATAGTAGCTGAATGAGTAGTAAGCAAAACTCTTGTCTATAGCAGATACTTAATAGTTTGGTTGGGAGGAATTATTATTGTCTTTAGAATATCCATCATCATTAGCTTAATTTTGATTTGCTGTCTGTCTTAAATTTCTAGGTAAAAAATGAGTATCAGATTACTACTCTGGAATACTGTAGAGCCGAGATGGATTTTAAGAGACACCCTTTTGAAATAATTCAGGAAGACTGATCAGGCCACCAAGGTCTGCAAGCCTTGTCAGAACAAATGTCGTCTTGTTAGCTTTAAAGAGGTTTCTGAGGTCTGAGGTCACATTGAAGGGATCTAAAACCCCAGATGGGAATAGCCATGCGATCTAATGAACAGGAAGGCCAGAATACCATTAACAAAAACGTGTGTCCTGAGGATGTCATCCCGTTAGTCGGAAATAATGTCATCAATGAGGAGGCTGTTTGCTTTGTCAAAGACATAATGGGGATAATGAAAAAATAATGTGTGTTCACTTATAAAAGATCTGAGTAGAACTTCTCTCAGTTATGTGTATATCCCACAATTAAATATTGATCCAGCAATAGAAATAATTCACAGTTTTGCCACCAAGTTAGTTATGTATATATGAAAATGAACATAAGAGAAAGATGTCAATTTCAGACTTTTGGAGCAGTTTGAATTGATGCAGACAGCAAAATCAGTTGTTTTTTGTTTGTTTTTTGTTTTAGGGGTTATTTTGGGGGGGTTACCTGCACAGCCTGGACCTCCCTTGTACATCCTTGGGACAATATGGCCGACAGATTTAACTTTCCTCTCAGGTTCTCACTTAACCGCTGCGTGTGAGCCAATGGTTTTGACTTACATTATTATTGTCTGCAGTTGGAGAAATAATTGTTCAAAACCCCTTGTCCTTGATAAAGATCTTACCAAACCCAATTCATCCCCTGTAGAGGAAAACAGCTAACAAGGTCTTCCCTGTTTTTCAACTAGGGCAGAAAGCAGACTGTCCCTGCCCCAACTGTATTAATTACACAATCTTTCCTACCAAGCCTGAAGAATGAAGAACAGAATTGGAATTGTGTGTGTGTGTGGTTTTTTTTTTCTTTTCCCTGCAAGCTACCTTTGAGGAAACGTGGGCCCAAAGCCCAAGGCTCTTTTAGTAGCTATTTGTCAAAGGGTGATAAAAATGTACTCTTAAAAGCCTAAAACCCCACTTCTGTTTCTTAACGAAGTAAAGCACAGTGTCAACCAAAACCATCTCACTAGTCACACCTTAGGCTGGGACCAAGAATGTGCCCTTTGTTGGCAGGGATTCACTCAGAGTAGAATGTCCTCTTGAATTGACTTGGGTGAAAATGATCCCATAAAAAAGAAAAATCACCACTTTCCTTTCAATTTCAGCCATGAAGAGAGGTGAGACTCCCAAGGGAAGGGATCCATCGCCAGATAAGCACACTAAGCTGGAGGCCAGGCAGCATATCAGGGCTGCTGCTGGGCACTACCTCCCTGTGAATTAGCACATTCAAATGAAATTACCTTTTGAAATGAAATTTCTTAAGGAGCATATTCAATGCTTCGGACTTCACAAAGTCTCTTCCTACAAAAATGGCTTTATTTCCTTGTAAACTATACTTGGTAGGTGAGACATGCTTAATAGCTACATTAGACATTTTTGCTCTCAGAAGGAAGAATCAAATTGCCTGATTAAAAAAAGCTCATGGGATGGGAAAGGAGTAGAAATGATGAATATGTTTACAGTTCATATAGGGCTTGAATATGTTTACAGTTCATATAGGGCTTGAATATGTTTACAGTTCATATAGGGCTTGAATATGTTTACAGTTCATATAGGGCTTGAATATGTTTACAGTTCATATAGGGCTTGAACACAGGCGAACAGAAACAAAAGCTAAGCATGACCAAAATGGCCTCATGACAAAGTTTATTTCTTTTCTTTCCTTCTTTCTTTCTTTTTTAAAAATTTTATTTCATGCATATTTGTGTTTGGGCTGCATGTGTGTATGTGAGGGTGTCAGATCCCCTGGAACTGGAGTTGTGAGTGCTGGGAATTGAATCGGAGTCCTCCGGAAGAGCAGCCAGTTCTTTTAAGCACTGAGCAGTGGCCTTGCTGTGAGCAGTGCCTACATGAGCTTCATGTTGCTGGTGCCTGATGAAGCCTGAAGCTTCAGGTGGGACTTACATTTAATATAAATTTAGCTGGCTACCACATATCTACATTTGTGGACATTTCCATGAGTATGAAGAAAGGTGAAAGTATAAGTATACTGCAGAGTGTCGCTGTTGAGAAGTACCAATAGTTTTGGTTATGCTGATGGGAAACAGGCTTTCAAAGAATCATAGAAAAACAGGGCACTGGCCTACCACCACTCCAGAGCCTAGAAAAAACAGCCTTAGTGCAGAAGCATCAGCCTGAGGCAACCTCCCCTTTGAGTCACCCCAGAGGGAAGAGATGAACTCTTCCTTTACTTTTCCAGGTGCAGCTCTTTGGTGTACCCTGAGAGGGTGAGTGCCTAGCAGGAAGTGAGCCACCTGGGGACAGCTTTGACAAGTGCGTGGGACACTATTTCACCTATCCACGCCTCTGCAGGACCTCAGTGAAATCCTTATTGGACTCAACCTGGAGCTAGAATTAGTTTCCTGTTGGGAAGCAGAACCAGATCCTCCTTCTGCTCAGCTCCTGGTAACAGGCAGGGCTCTGATCTTTTTATTGTCTTCATGGAGAAACTCTAAAGTCACTAGTTGAGGGGGTGGGAGGTAGGGCACAGCCCTGTTGAAAGCGGGAGAAATGACACCCCTACAAAGTCAGCTAAGCATGCCGTTTTGCAGACATTTCTAGTTCCTATCTGACATTCACACCAGGGGAGGCCCAGCCCCAGGCCCCTCTCCCATTGCCTGGTCACCCTGTGATAAAATATGATTCCAAAAAATAGATTCTCAGTACCTCCCAAGACATGAAACACAAGGTTCTTAAACGACAAGAAATGGAGACAGTGGTAAAGAGCCTCTGGCAGATTCGGACTCCCTCATCAGTCCGGAAGACTTTCGTCCTCACAGTCCCTGGCTGAGGGACACCCCAAGCAAGAAGACTCCTTCACCTCTTCAGCCTCTAAGATGCAGAGCCATGAGCAGCAGTTTTTTCAGAAAGGACGCTGGTTGTAGAAGAAGCCTCTTGGACAGGTAGCTTGCAATTGCTGAGGCTAAAGCAGAAACTGTCCAGCAAACAGGTATACTATGTGGACACAGAGTGACTTGCTCATAAAACTATACCACAGGACTTTCTGCCCCAACGAAGCCAGCCAGTAAGAGTAAGACCCCAGCCAGGGTCGCTGCTGTGGATATTACTTTAACTATGTAAAGATGGGTTAATTTGTTTATGCTGCATGTGTTCAATTATATAAAGATGTGTTGCTGTTTCACCTTAACTGCCTAAGGTACCTGATTGGTCTAATAAAACACTGAATGACCAGTAGGTAGGCAGAAGACGGCTAGGCAGGGCTGATGGGTAGGCAGAGAGAATATGTAGAAGGAGGAGGAGGAGGAGGAATCTAGGCCTGAAGGAGAATGGGAAATAAGAAAGAGAGGGAGAGGCCTGGGGGCCAGACAACCATCAGCCAGCAAGACACAGAGTGGGACACACAGAAGGACACACAGAATAGAAGAAAGGTAAAAAGCCCTGAAACAAAATGTAAATGAGGAGGAACAGGTTAATTTAAATTATAAGAGCTAGCCAGAAATAAGGCAAAGATAAGGCCAAGCATTCATAACTAATCATAAGTCTCTGTAGTGATTTGGGAGCTGTTTGGTGGCCCCAAAGCAAGCCTGCTGCTAGCTGCAGCTGCAGAAAGCTGGGATTTGCCCTTGAACCCCAATAGAAACATCCAAAACTTGAAGAGGGAAACTGATTTGAAGAAAAGACAGGGTTAGGGGCTGAGTGGGAGATCACTTGAGCATGACCAAGGCTTTGAGCTTGATTTACAGTAAAAGAAAAAAAAAAAAAAAAGCTAGGTCATCTTAGCCTTCTTCTTAGGCAAGAAGCAGTGTGATAATTTGAACAGGCAAGGCAAGAGAGTGCAATCTGGTTCCCTTGCTGATGCTTCGGTGTGGGATACAGCAGACCATGACAGTGAGGTGTCTGCTGGGAGCAGAGACCCAGAGAAAGGACCCTTTCCAGGCCTCTGCCTGCAGCTCTTTTAGATTCTCACTAGAGCGTCACAAAGTCCTAAATGAGGCTACTGGAGGATTTGCTGGAAGATGCAGCACACTGGGTGAGGTGATCTCCCCATGACATCCTTTACAAATAGCAAGGTTTCTCCTGTCTCAGGCATCAACTCATGTTTCCTTATATATGAAACCAAAGGCTAACTTTTTAAAATAGCAAGCCCGGTGGAGTAAGTTACCCAGTCAGTCAGTAGCTGCGGTAACAAAGACGCAAGAAATGAACTAGCAGAAACGGCTGACTCTGCTCAGAGGCTTTCTGGGTGTCCCTGGAGAGTTAGTAGAGACTATTGTGTGAAAAACAAACAATTATTGGGTTTCTTAGCACTAAGTAATAATATCTTGACTCCAGTTCAAGAGATAAGACACTAGACTTAAAAGGGATCTCCAAATAATTAAGCTTACCTCCTAAGGTAGAGAGACTCTTTTTCAAGATTTATATCCCAATTAAATTTCATATTGCCCAGCCTCGCAAGAAAACAGATTTTACATAGTAAGAGGACACCCTCTCCGACAGCAAGGAAAACATGGTGTTATGAATATTCAACTGCACAACCTGTACAGATTCTTGCTGTCTTAAAACTGTCTATGCAAAATGCTTGTGCATGTTTGTGTGTTTTTCTAGGCAAAGGTCCACGTGTGAATGTTTCAAAGGGACAAAAAAAAAAAAAAAAAAAAAAAAAAAAACCCCACAAAGGAAGGGACTGCTGACCTGAGCGAGATGTCAGCAGGTCTGTCCTAGGCTGACCTGCCTGGTACACCAGCCCATCGTAGGCCATGCTCTCTTCCACATTGGTAGCACCCACATGTCACCCACACTATTCTTACTTCATTTTTATAAGTTTTTTTTCTCTCTCCTCTAGCTGTTTTTGTTTTTGTTTTGTTTTTTTTTTCCTTACATTTCTGCCACTAACCCTTCATTTCTAGGGTAGAGATAAGCATCCTTTGATTTTTGTTTGTTTGTTTTTTGTTTTGGAGAGTCAAGGTATTTAGCAGACTGTATGTTCGGCCTTGTACATTTGAGTATTTCTTGACAGTTTAGCTCTTTCTCCACACCTGGGCTTATACTAGCTTCCGTTAGGCTTGTAGGTGTCTTAGGATGCTGAGGACAGATGTTTGATTGCTGAGGACATCCCTGAGAGCAAGTCTTCTATAGATCTTAGTAACATGGATGCTAAAAACCCATGAACACATATAAATACACAGATGCATACACACATACACCCAGTCAGCCTGCAGAACCTTCCAGAAAGCAGAGGTGCTTTGTCTCTCTTCGTGTCTGGAATATTTACAGCTCCAATCTGAGCTGAGATTTGCAAGAAATATTTAGAGCTTGTTCAGCAAGGTTTTCTTGATCGTGCTCTGTAAGTGGGATGTTAGCAAAGAAAGACTAAAGAAAATGTTGCTGCTTCTCCCTTACTGGCAGATTACAGTGGTGTGCAGAATAAAAGGAAAGGCACCCAGGAAGACAGGCGAACCAATGTGTGAGCCAAGCTGCACCTGGGTGTGACAAGTCCAGAGAAAAACACTAGCAAATGCCAAGCCGTGGGAAAGCGCCCTAGCCCAAGCTTTAGAGCAAGAACCCAGTTCTTGAGCCTGTTTATCACATCACAAAAAATAAGATGCTGGCTCTTTTAAAACACCAAAACATGGGGTTGGAGAGATGGCTCAGCAGTTAAGAGCAATGGCTGCTCTTGCAGAGGATCCAGGTTCAAGTCCCAGCACCCACATGGCAGCTCACAACCATCTCTACATCCAGTTCCAGAGCATTTGACTGAGGTCATCTTCTAATCACCCCAGGCAACAGCATTTATAGGGTACACATACATAAAAGCAGGCAAATAATCATATACATAAAATAAATACATCTTTTTTAAAAAAGCTGAAAAAAAATTGGAACATGTGACTCCGTTCTTCAAAACTGCTTCATTGTTTGAGGGTGGAGATGGTGAAAAATTTAGTTTTTTAAAAACATTTGTGTATGTGAGGTGTATGTTTGTATGAGTGGTACATGCACACGTGTGTGTGCATGGACGTTTGTACCCTTGGCTAGAAGGGGATGTCGGTGTCCTGCCTTAGCATTTTCCATCTTACTCCCTTGGGCATTCTCTCATCTTGGAACTAGGCCAAGCAGGTTAGTTATTGTCTTCGTTCTCCAACTTCCCTCCACCTCATCATGGATCTTCCTGCCTCCACCCTACTCCCAGGCCAGTGGCGCGTGCCTGATCACCCCCAGCTTTTTACATGGATTCTGGGGGTTAGAACTCGGTCCTTAAGCTTATGTGGCAAGTGTTCTTTCCCACTGAGCTATCTCCCCAGCCCTTGGTTAGTTTTTTAGATCACTAAAAAATAGGGGAGGGGGCATAATGGGGGAAGGATACAATTCCAAGGAAATCTAGGTGAATAGCAGACAATATAAAAATAACTGAAATCTAGGTATATACACAAAGCAAGGCACAGACATATCAACTTTCCAAAAACTGAGACGTAAGTGAAACACTCAAAGTGAAAGATGAGCATCTATGTTTGAGGACACAGGGGGAGACTAGCAAGGAGCCATAGCTGAGCAGAGCCTCCTACACTGTCAATGCCTAACTTCTGTCTTGAGCTACAGGATGCTCACTCCCATGATCGATGACTCTGCCTGGGTCTTCTGACTGTGACTAAGGTCCTTACCTCACTGCAGTCACCAGCTGGGATGTGCGATGGCTTTGCTTCTTCATCTAGCGGCTCAAGCACTGTCACCTCTGTGAACTCCTCCACAGATTCTTGAAACTCGGGCAGAGATCTTCGTCCATAACGCTTCCCACCTCTAACATATTTGGGCTGAGCCTCTAGTGAGCAGTCTGGACAAGGAGACAAGGGTGAAGGCCACATTACATGACAAGTAGCCCCAAGCAGATACTGCGACACAGCCTCTCCTACGAGCCCCCGAATAAACCAGCCCTGTGGGCTTAGCTGTGGTGCATGTGAGTCCTCCGGGTGGATACAGAGCAGTTTTTACTTCTGATGGTCTGTAGTACCTGCATCTACACATCTGCATGTTACAGAAGCAATGGGCAGAAAGGAAATGGATTCAAAAGTGCAGACTAAGATCAGGAGAGCTGGAGGTGTAACTAGGTTGGTAGAATACTTGCCTAGAAATCACAAGGTCCTGGTGAGCTAGATGCGGTGCTATGGCAGTGCTATTGCATTAGGGAAGCAGAGGCAGGAAGTCCTGAAGTTCAGTGGCATCCTCAGTAATACAGTGAGTTCAGGGCCAGCTAGGGCTACAGCTATCAGAAACGGGTACAGGAGTTGATGACATTTGGTTTTCTGTTTGGTAAGCTGGTGGCTTTAAGTGTGGGTGGGCAAAAGAAATAGAGAAGAAGAAAAAATATCTAACTAAGAGACACCTTGTGGTACATCCTGGACCTTGTACGGTTCTGTAACGTTAGTGTCCACACCGATTAGTATGAGATGTGCCTCCCCTCACCTCAGGGACCCCAGTTAACTGTTCTACTTTCTAATCCACAGAGAAGCAGAGCAACACGAAATAACGCTGACATTGAGACTCGTAATCAGTTGTCCACAGCTCCTCACTTCTGTGAAACCTTGCATCAAGATTTCACTATAAAATTGTAAAATCAAAAGCTGTGGAATAGAAATTAAGTGGAAAGCCTCATTAAAAAATGTTATAGTGGGCGGCACATGCCTATAATCCCTGCACTTGGGAGGCAGAGGCAGGTGGATCTCTGTGAGTTCGAGGCTGGTCTACAGAGCGAGTCCCAGGACACCAGTGGCTGTTACAGAGAGAAACCCTGTCTTGAAAGAAACAAACAAAAATCAAAACAAAACAAAAGAAAAACACAAAAAAAGAAAAGAAAGATGGCGTACTACTCCTTTTGTTTCCATTGCTGGTGACATGCAAATAAAAAGGGGCGTGCCCAGGGTCCAACTCCGAAGAACTCTGGGGTTCTAGAGAGACACTTCTTAAGTTAACAGTTGCCACTTTTCACCTTCCCGCCGCCAGCCCACCCACCAAGCACCGTGTCTACAACCACCACCTCTAGGTATGCCACCGCCACCAGCTCCCCACAGCCACCTCCACCAGCAGGCCCCTCACCCTCTATTCCGAGGCTTTAAAGCAATAAGTACTTCACTCTGCTCAAATGCCATCCTCAAGATTGGTAAATATTTATCATAGTACTTAGGGGAATAAAACATTTTATTAAAATTAAAAAAAAAACTGGCAATGATTTGCTCTCTGTTTCCTTATTGTCTTTCCCTACAGACACAATGTCTCTGAAGGGCACACTATGGGTCCTGTTTGAACATGACAGTCTAAGCATACGTCAGAACTCACACAACAAGTGGTTTAAATGAGGTATGGACATGCATCATTAGGGCAAGCGTGGGATCAGATGAGCTGAAGGAATAAACCTTTCTTTTGCTCTCAAAGGAAGCCTGGGTGGGTGGGTAGACTCTTAGCATCCCTGGGAAGGCAGATGACCCTGGTTATCTGTCCCCCTTCCCCCATGCCCCACCTTGAACTCAAACTCGAATTCTGTGGTGCTCACAGATGTAGCCAGCAGCACTCTGAAATGCTCAGGAAAGCTAAGAGTGAAGTATTTATGATAGCCATACAATTTCCAGCCATATTAATATACAGCTCTTTATCAGTCCCAGCCAAGTCATTTTACTAGATGGAGCGGTTCTCTTAGGAGAAGTGTTTAAGCATACAGAAGTTGTATTGAAAATGGCATGCATGCTTGAAGGTACCTTTCATCAGAAGTGACTGTGTCAGCCTGTGCGTATTCAGGAGCGGCACAGACACCCGAGCTACTTGTTGGCAGCTGACACCCACAGGTGCTGGTCAGATAGGAAGCAATGCAGAAGCATCTTTAATTTATTAGATGTTCTTAAATTTTAGTAGCAGGAAACAGGATACACCATTAGTGACTCTAAGGGCTTCAGAAGGATTAAAAGGAAAGCATATAACCTAGGATTTTTCCATATGAGAAGGAGGTTGTAGCTGGGAATGGAAGTTCTCAATGTGTGCTGCACCTCTTCTAAAGTTAAAAATAGATAGAGGAAGTGACAGTCTCTACAGACTCCACTGGGGATGGAATTCCCAAGCTTACCTGTGGGTGAAGTGGCCCCCTAACTGTGTACTATTAACTCTCCAGTCTGTGGTAGTAGGAAGCATTGTTAGAACCCAAACAGCTCTCCTCCTGAACAACAACAACAAAAAAGGTGGCCAATTGTGAACTGCCCAGAAATGTTGTTGATTTGGGACTTATTCTTTTTCAATTTCAGGAACTTTAAATTTTTTCAAATTATATTTTATTATAATAATCAATTGTAACCAAGTTAAATTGCAAACAAAAAGTTAACAGTAGCAGTCCAAACAGGAGGCCATTGTGAGACTTTAAGAAAGATATCCCCAGACATTCAAGTTGAAAAATGCAGTGTCTGCCCTTAGCACATCTCATGGAAGAAACCACTGCTCTGGAGCAAAGTTGATTTACTTTGACAGTGTGACCAGAAGTGACAGTTTTTCAGGGTTTCATTCTGGAACAATTTTACTGGTGTCAGATAATATGAGGTTATTTGATTTATGGAGAAACAAAGCTGTTTACACCTCAGAACTTCCTTCAGCATAGGCCAGGGCTCCGAGGAGAGATGTGCAACAATAATGCACAAAGAACTGTCCTACCTCTCGAGAGTAGCTCCTTCAAAGGATATTCACGAGTCATTCTCTTCATTTTCATTTCTAATATTTAGCATCAAGCATTAAAATGGTGAGGGTGAGTTAGGGAAGATGGCTCAGTTGGAAGAGTGCCCGCTGCACAAGCAGAAGGACCGGAGCTTACCTTGTCAGGACCCGCATCAAAGCTGGACCTCTAATCTCAGCTCTGGGTAGGGTGGCCGCAGAGGGTCCTGCAGCTTTGCTGGCCAGTCAGCCTAGCTTTTCAGAGCTATGCCCCTCTGAAGGAACTATGCCAGATTCAGTGAGAGACCCTGTCTCAAAAACTCAGGTGAGGTCGTGTGGTGGTGTCATACGTCTTTAATCCCAGCACTCCAGAGGCAGAGGCCAATGGATCTCTGTGAGTTTGAGGCTAGCCTGATCTACAAAGTGAGTTCCAGGGCAGCCAGGACTACACAGAAAAACCCCATCTTGAAAAATCAAACCAAAGGGAGGAAAATAATAAGGTGGGGAGTGACAGAGGAAGCCACTGAGTGACACCCTCTGACCTCAGTGTACATGTGCACACACTTATGAACATACACACACCAGATACTAAATAAATAAACAAATCACAAAATAAGACAATAAGGTAAGAATGGGCATCAGAAGCACACAAGCCTGTTCCTCTTTAGAGGGCTCTTCCAGCCTAGAAAAGCCTAAGAAAGGGCCATGGCTTAGAGGTGGTCCCACCTGGTCTAGTTCAGATGTCTGTTTCACTCCATAAACCAAGCACCTGGTTAGAAGTTGAGGACTAGAGAGAAACCTGGATTCAAGTCTCTAAAGATGCTACACTAAGGTGGGGAGAGTCACAGACTGTAGGGGAAAAAGGATGGTAAGAATACAAAAGGTACAGGAAAACACCCATTCATTTCTTTCCCTCTTGGCAGGCCAACAAGGCACCTATGCTTCATCTTCATTCTACAGCTCATCTGCCCCAAGAAGAGACACTGCAGAGATGTGACAGGTGTGTGGATGACATGTGACTAGAAGGCTCAGCACTTCAGACAATGGTACCCCCAGTGGAGGCGCCAATTGCCCAAAGAGAACAAGCCTTGGCTCCTGGTGCCTCCCAGCAGCATGAGGAACAACCCTGAGTCTGGCTCATTCTTTCTCCTAAAACTGGACCACTCCCTCCTGTGTGCTGTTGGAACACTCCCAAATCCACCGAGTGACTGGCCAAAAGCTGAGAGCACTGAGCCCCTTCAGGCAGCTTGGATGGTTACCCAGAAGCCTAAGCGAGACGTCATGATGCAAAACTCTGTACAGACACCAGCTCAGGACCTAAGTAACACAACAGAACTTAAACAGAATTCCAGAGATGCCTTCAAGTGAGGCAGATTCTTCCGCCTCATATTTACTGGACATCTGAGGGATTATTTCATGGCTCTTGAGGGATATGATGGACTTTTAATTACATTTTCAATCAAACTTTTCTGAATAGTCTTAGACTATTTCCAAGGATGAAGAAGAAAGCTCAGCCATTATAGGTCCAATGTTCTTCCTCTGGAACGGCTCCTGAAGACCCGTACTTCCTGCCTCCTTTCCTGACCCTTAGGTGAGCCAAGGACAGACATCATTGCCTAGCAACACCAGGAAAACTGGCACCTTGGTCTCTGAATATGCCTCTCTCAGGTTTCTATATCAGGTGTGTCTGCTCGGTGGGACTTTTTCCAGCCCCCTCTGAAAACAATGGCAGGATTTTAGAATCGGTCTCCACATCCCCCTTTCAAAGACTCCAGAGAAAAGGGTAGGGTGTTAGTTGAAGGCCTTCAAATGAATTTTTGTTCAGCTCACAGGACTCTTGAACTCAACTTGAAAATAAAAAAGAATTAAAAATGAACTGCGTGTGACTCTTAAGACAAACAACCTCAAAAAACATTCTTGGGAAAAGGCAACATATGGGGACACGTGGTCCTGTTGTACAGTGTATGAGGACATGTGGGTCTGTTGTACAGTATATGAGGACATGTGGGTCTGTTGTACAGTATATGAGGACACGTGGTCCTGTTGTGCAGCACTGAGGACATATGGTCCTGTTGTACAGTATATGAGGACACGTGGGCCTGTTGTACAGTATATGAGGACACGTGGGCCTGTTGTACAGTATATGAGGACACGTGGGCCTGTTGTACAGTGTATGGGGACACGTGGTCCTGTTGTACAGTATATGAAGACACGTGGGTCTGTTGTGCAGCACTGACGACATATGGTCCTATTGCACAGCCCCTTACTGCATGGTCTGGCCTGCACCACATCACTCCCACCCTGCCCCATCCCAGAGTTAAGGCTTTGAGAGGTGCAGAATCACAATTGAGTGTAAACAGGAGCAAGGCAAAGGGCAAGAATCCATGCACAACCAAGCTATAGTACAAAGACAGGTGGAGAGAGAACTGTGAGAGCCGACAGGGATATGGAGATGGAAGAGGAGCAAATGAATTCGATGGGGGAGGAGAGCAAGAGATGGGAAGAGGAAGCCAAAGGATGGAGGAGGAAGGTTAGTGGACAGGGAAGGGTGTGAAGGGGTGTGGCTCAGAAGTGAGGAAGAAAGAACAGGAGATGATGAGCAGCACAGAAACACTTCATCAGAAGCCGTGTGATGCGTCTTTTGCTTCCCAGAAAAGACATCATCAGCTAAGCGACCTCAGCATCCCACATGCCCTTTCCAAGTTAGCTGCTTCCAGGTCTCGGAACACTGGTACCTCATTTCCTACCGACTCCTCTCTCGGGAGTCTCACTGCACTGGTCTTGCTCAGTGATGGAGCTCTAGGAACAGTGTCTACCCCAGTTCTTATCCATCTGGAGATGCTCCTTGTGGGAGGATGGACAAGAGACTCTGATCAGCTCGGCCGGATCTGGAAAGCTTGCTGAAGGCAAGAGTGCAGGTGTAGTAATGCCCCGGGTTGACTGGGCCAGCTCTGCGGTGCATCTCAGCAGTCAAGGATCCATGGACAGAAAACCATTTGTACTAATAACAATTACACTGCTTCCCAGGCTTTGCTGTGAGGACTGACCACATGAATGAGGAGGCTCTGCATCTGCCACCACTTTGCAGTAGAAAGGAGCCATGTCTCCCTGACTGAATCCTCCTTGTTGCTCAAGGCTCAAAGCATTTCTTTCAAGGAACCTGTTACAATTTCACGGCACCTTTTCTCCCTGTGCTTTTGTGTAAGTCATACCGGCTGCAACTTCCAATTTCACAATGACCAGTCACATTTTTCTAAGCAACTTTGTGTGTTAGAATTCCCTATGCATTTAGACTGTAACACTTTCTGGGGCATCTGTGCTTTATGGGAAGAACATGGGTATTAGAACCAAATGTCCTGGGGTAAGATACTCTGTCGGGATCTTGGGGGTTAGGAGTCCTTAACTTCATTAAAGGAAGGAAAATTCGAGTGTCTAGGGAACAAGGTCATGGTCCTGCCTAGCAGGTCCTGTCACAGAGCTCTGCCCTCTACTCCAGCCCTTCCACCCAGGCTGATGTGGGGCTGCTGGTGGCCCAAAACCATCAGCGTAGGAAGAGGTAGGCACCTAGAGAAGCTGAGTCAGGAAGAATGTCCCAGTCTTCAAATCACAGCAGATCTCCTCAGCCTCGTTTTTCTCTAACACGTCAGAGCAGTGGCAAATGTACAAAAAGACCTTTCGTCTCAGAAACCAGAGCTGCCCTGATCCTGATCGTGTCCTAATTTTCTCTTCCCTGTTAGCAGCTGTTAGAGGGTGCTGTGAGAGCAATATAAAACTCTCTGAGACTCTCGTGTCCTTCATGTCCCCTGTGTGGAAGGAAGCCTTTTTCCACACCCACTGCAATTAAAGTAAAATATACTAGTCCCACAAGTACATTATTTTATTATCAAGATTCTCAGCATCCAATTTGCTAACTTTAAGTAGCGTGACTATTTGTAGGACATTGTATAGATTTTTTAAAAATTGCCTTTTATCCTTAGTAAAATTATCTGAACAATAAGCAACCCTCTATGGCATTTTAATAACTGCTTAGTCTCTAATTATACACATAAGCCACAATTTGCCTACTGACATGCTGCCAATGTTTTTTTTAATCGACCACACACACACACACTTCAAAGTAACTATCCTTCTACACACATTTTTGTGCATATTCACGATTATGTTATGTTATAAAATCTGAGAGAGGTATGCATTGATTAGCCTAGAGCATCACTACAGCTCACAGCAAAGGTTCTATCATCCTGCCTGACCACCAGTAGGCATGAGCATTTCCAATTTCACAATTTGCAAATACTCTTTTTTTGTTAAGTTGGGTCTCTCTGTATAGCCCAGCCCAGGTTGACCCTGATTTTGTGATCCTCCTACCTCAGCCTCCCACATGTTGAAATGGCAGGTGTGCACCACCATGCCCAGATGTAAACACTCTATCTAGCACCCACTTTTATGGATGATTTTGATGGTGGCGGTGATGGTGATTTGGAGGAAACTTCTGATCCTTACAATCAGCTTGTCACTGACGTCAGAAGAAAAGAGCCTATGTTCTTAGGCAAAGAAGGGATACAGACAAGCAAGCCTATATGTGTGACTATTTACCAGGTCTCAGCTAGACTCCAGAGCTTGGCCCAGCATTTCTGTATGCAGTTGCAAATGTATCTTTAATCATTGTACATCAGGATCTAGCCCCATGCCCAAGGAACCCACTCTGCTGTGTGGTGGCTAAGTGAATAAAAGGATATGTTTGTTGCATTTATGGCTTTTTGAAAAATAAGGAAAACAACTACAATTAAATGGAATGGCTCTTGGAATTGAAAAGTTCTGTAACAGAAACCACCACCTGCCAGAACAATGCCTCATCCTGTTTTCCGAGTGAGCTGGCTCTCCCAGGCTGAGCTTTTCCCTCCTGTCAACAAACGAAAAGCATTTCTTGCATTGTGTTAACATTTATTCCACAAGGGAAACCTAGTGGAAGGTGCATCAAAGAAAGCTGCAGTCTCTAGAGACTGAAGCCAGGAGTGTGTCAACGCCATGCATTGTAGTGTGGTGCCAACATTTCCACCACAAAAACAAACAAACAAACCAGTAATCCAAAGCCATTACAAACTGAATAAATAGTTAATGTTGCTCCTTTCTTATTCCAGAAACACGACTTAAAAATTAAATGGCACATGCAGCTATGAGGGGGTCCTGCCACTGTCAGTGTTCATTAGGCTGGAAGCTCCAAAGACACCCCTACCATGTCCATTGTCCTGTGCTTATCTAAGCTTCATTATCTCTATTGTTACTGCTTTTTACAGGAAAAAAAAAAAACAAAAAAAAAAAAAAAAAAAAAAAAAAAAAAAAAAAAAAAAAAAAAAAAAACAAAAAAAAACAAAACAAAACAAAAAAAACAAAAACTTCCTACAGTCTTAGAATCACAAGAGTCAGAGTTAAAGATGCTAAAAGTCACACAAGAGAAGTTATAAAGGGCAGAGCCCAAGACTATGAAGTTAAAACTTAATTCTGTATCCTGTCAAATCCCCTTAGAGCTTTGCTTTGTATTATTTATGGACAACTGCCTTTTATTAGAAGACAAAGAGCATGGAATACAGTGAGCATCTGCTCTTCAGAAGAACTCTACAGTGTCAATCTATGCTAAGTAAAACCTTACAGAAAAAGAAAGCTAGTGTTTGTGGCTTTCCCCATAGATTTAAATAATGTCATTGAGGTATTAAGAGACAACATAAGTGACCCTTGAAGCTGAAAGAGTTCCAGACACTTTTAGATTCCATCTGGTAAAAGACCATAAAGGTGTGTTATATGAGGTCATATCATTGAAGAGGCTGAGCCAGTACTTTTTGGCCCCAGGTTCTCTGTATCAAATCAAGAAGGCTTTTCGAGACTGTCCCTTGATTAGGTACTACCACGGTTGGTTGGGTTGTCAGCTTGAGTAGATTAGAAAATGTCTGTAACCGATGAAACCCACTCGTGTGTCTGTGGGAGCATTCCTAGAGAGGGCTGACGTGAGAAAGTGATGGAGAGTGGACCTCACCCTGGATGTAGGCTGTGCCAACCCTTCTGAGAGTGGCCAGGATTAGAAAGAAGTCCAATGAAAGAGCTGAGATTGTGCATGACACCCCCTTCCCTTCTCTGTGAGCGAGTAGGTTGGTCTACGGCTGTTGCTGCTCTTTCCAAAGACCTCAGACTCCAGTGTGTTTGGCCTCTCAAGGGTCCCTAATATCAGTGACTCTCCAGGGATGGATGCTACTGGATTTCCAGCACTAACTGGGGACTTCTGGGATCCCTGGTCCTTGCCTTGCTCTAGGATGTAGACAGCCATTGTTGGATTGTCCAGGCACCATCACGTAGCCTAGGAAACTCCACTTTATAAGCAGCATTTCTATATGCTCACAAATGTACGCATTTCTTTGGTCCTGTTTCTCTAGAATACCTGTCCAATGCAGACAAAGGATGTTTTGTCTTCTAGGAATCTTACAGCTGTCGACTCTCTGAGTTTCTCAGCCTGTATACCACAGCCCTGGTTTTTCAATCTCCTTCCGGTTTTGTCTTTTCTCTCAAAGTACACTAAAATTTCAAAAGGTGTGACAAACACACCACAGGTAGGTCCATATGGTAAGAGAGGAATTAAGTTCTGAACAGCCCAATGATGAAGGACAGACAGCCCTGTCCGACATCAGACATACTTGCTCAGTCTACTCCCTCCTGTTACCTTGGACCCCTTGGCAGACTGAGACAGGCTATACAGACTGAGAGCCTGCTCTTCCATCTGAAAGTCAAAAGTCCTGAGAGATAACTCAGCAGTTAAGAGCACTTGCTGCTCCTGCAGAGGACCAGCACCCACAGTGGCTCACAATGGCTTGTAACTCTAATTTGCGGGGATTGAACGTCCTCTTCTGGCTTCTTTGGGCACTGGTTACACATGGGGTGCACACACATACATGCAGGCACACACACATAACATAAAATAAAAAATAAATAAATCTTTTTAAAAATATTTAAAACTAAGTTTTGTACATGTGTTGGTGACACAGTATTAATGTCTTCCCCTGCCGTTTATTCAGAGGACATCACTTCAGCTCTGCCCTCCTTTATGCCTTCATCTGGCTTTTTGTAAAATAGCAGAGTTCTTTCCAGATAAGCTGCTGCAGTCTCTCATTTAAGGGATGATAATTATCATGAAGGGAGAGGTAGGAATGAACTTGGATAGTCTGCTACACTACATTTGAGTCCTGACCCTTCTGCCTCTATACACATGAACAGTCTGAGTGGGTAGAGAATCAGATTTCAAATATGTGGAAGCATGTTTTAGTGTAAAAAAAAAATGCCTTAATAGCCATGAGCAGCTGTAGGGACCAGGAAGACTGAGGAGGCAGTGCCAATGACAGAAAAAGCAGGAGTAGAGTGTAGCCATGAGCCATGCTTCCTTGTAGGTTAAACAAGCAAGGCATTGGCTGCATTCTCGATTGACAAGGGTTAACAGCATCATTGAAACACTGTCCTGTCCATTGGGAGCTTACTGTTGGATTACAGTGGTTTGGGGACAGTTCTGAAGCCACATGAAGAAATAAATGGTGAAAATGCCTTCCCTGTATGGTCCCGGAAGACTTGTCCAAATGACAGCCTCTGCCTGCACAGTTGTGTGGCCCACATGTAGTATGAAAGCTGCTATCTGCAGCTTGCTTTGCTAGCTTGCCTTTCTGGCAGTTCCCAAACTCACAACCATCCTACAGCCATTTCTACTGCTGGGTTCCAACACAGCACGACTCCAGGAGCAGCCTCCTCATGCGTGGTCCCCCAAACCTCTATTTTTACAGTGATAATTTTCTGTCACATGACAGTATGGGTTTTCAAGAAAGGATGGTGACAGTGTCATGTGGATTAATGCCAAGGCTGCCCCTTCCCAATGCACACAAAAGCACAGGAGGACAGCAAAAAACTGTTTAAATTGCCCATCCTCATATGAGCCCAGATCTCCTACTCTATCCAGGGCCCCCAGATCTTGCATAATTTCTACTAAGATAACAAACTTTTAAAAATCAATAATACCAATCAAATGTAAGATTCCCACAAGTAACCAAAGTCCATGTTCCAGCTGTGGACACCTATAAACATTCTGTTATTAGCCTAGAAAAGTCTGAAGAATGTAAGAACCTCTCCCTCAGGCCTTACAAAGGGTAGACACCATCAGCAAAAGGCAGGGGGATGGCTCAACCCAGAACCCAAAATATTGTTAAAGGTAAAGCCTTGACACATGACCCTACTGGACCTAGCCTACCAGTGAAGGGAAAAATAAGTTCCCATCTGTGTTCCATGTAAATCAGTCACACTAAAGGACTCCACAAAAATGCTAATGATGTCTGCTCAAATAGACTATAGTTTTTTGTCTGTTTTCTTTTTTAAAGTCAGGTTTACTGAGATGTAATCCATGTTGTACATTTTGCTGCTATATGGGTGGAGAAAGTTCATATGATCACGGTATTCCCATTGCAAAAGACAGAAGTGACAGCACCCTTAAAATTTCCTAATGCTCCATTCCAGTTGGTCCTTATGCCTAGCCCATGGCAATCAAATGACTTCACAGTTCTCTATACTCAAACACAAGTTTCTACACTTTAGAATTTCTCTCAAATAGTTACATTTCTTTGATTTTTAAGACATTCATACGCCACCAGTGCCAGACTTGAGCACACTTCAATTATAATACATTTTATCATCAGTAACATTTTAGGTTATATTTGACAACACTTTTCTCTTTTGAGATACGTAACTATGTATCTTACAATTTATGGTCCTCTTTAAAAAGAAACAATGAGATACAACATTTATTCTACATAAATTACTTAATATTTACTAATGCTAAGTGTTCTTCCAGGTGCTAAAAATATAGACGCACTTGAGGGTAAGGTCACACAGACCTCATCACACTGTCAGGTAGCCATGTTTGTAAGTAGAGGGTTTTCTGCTCAGTGGCACCACATAGAATTCTTTCTTGCTGGTCACACTTCTTTCAGGAAACTTTTCCCCAAAACACATGCTCACATAGACACAGAAGTAAGGCTGAAGGAGCTACTGTTCAGCTTTACTCTGCTCGATCCAGGGATGACTTACTGCTACAGTGTCTGACACTTGAGTAGGAACAATCCAATTATTTCTTCTATAATGAGCTTCTGTGGTAGGGAAGTTTCATTTTAGGGTCTAACAGCTGCAAGGCTTTTGTGATGCTATCAAAAGAAGTCTCTGGAAATAATGGTTCCATTTACAAAGAGCAGATGTCCCAAATCCTTTACCTACATACTTCGAGGTCCTCACATTTTTCCTTCAGAAAACTTTTTAAACTTTTTTGGGGGAAGAGGGAAGAGCTGGAGATTAAACTCAGGGCCTTGGGCATACTAGGCGAGCACTGTACCACTGAGCCACATCCCCAGTCCATCCCTGGATACCTTCTAAAGGGGATATAGAGAAGAAACCTCAATGTTCTTACCTGACTCCTGAAAGTGCTCTTCACTGGACAGAGTTCTAGACAAGATAAGTATCAATGCTTCTTTAAATTGGTCAAAATGTACCTAAAAAAAACAATTAAAATAATTTAAAATCATTTTCCATAGCCTCAAGAATGCAAATCCATCTGCAAGGTGTCTGACTATTTGTTCCTATCCTGACAGCCTTGAAGCAAATCATCACCCACATCTGTCCTCTTTCTTCATCTTGCTAAAGCTTGGGAGGAAAAATGGGCTGGTCCTTTCTGACATCCAGTACCGCTAACACAAATGTTTACACAAATACGAATATCTATTCAACTCCCAAGGAGAAAGCAAAGCTAGCAAACCGTCTGTAAACTCAAGAAAAGATATGTTTTTGAAGTCTCAGCTCCTTTTACCTTTTAAACAAGATCAGAAGAGAAAGGTGTTAGAGTTGACATCAGAAAAAACTTCCCAAGGAAATGACCCATTGTCATGCTGGCCATGGATGCTTTTATCTCAAGATAGTCTAGAAGGCAGTAAGCTCTTCTGGGAAAAAATTTAATATGGTTTTGCCTGGGGCAGGTATATAATATTTATCTCCCTGGTCCCTGTGAGTATATAAACAAACAAAAATCAATGCAAACACACAGGATGCAAGAAGCCTGAGATGCCTTTCATCAGTTCATAAATCTGTAATTGCCTTGACTAGCATGGGGGACCCAGTCTGACTTATGGGAATGCTCATCCACAGCGCTTACAAGGGAAAAGTTTTCTTCTACACCTTCAGTTTCTGTGACCTTGGCCTGAGAAAGCAGAAAGAGGTGAGCTTTCTAGTCAGCATAATTCTAGTTTGGATGTGTGGCACTTATTTTCCCAGAAACCTATACAGTCATAATACAAGATGGAAGTTGGTAAATGTGTAATTTGTATCACTATAGGATTCTTTGAATGTCATTTCTTTTTTTTTTTTTTTTTTTTTTCGTTAGGAGAGAATTTTATTTTAAGTGTCCTTAAACTGCAAGGATGTCCGTTAAACATCACAATTAAACATGCCAAAGGAGAAGCCATGTTGTCACAATGCCCACTTACCCCCCCAGACACCTCAAACCCACCCTTGCTGACTTTCTATACCCCCCTTTTTTTCTTTTTTTCTTTTTTTTATTAAACAAGAAAAAGTA